>PNEQ01107938.1:78172-103879 GCA_003012365.1 Medauroidea extradentata
GTCTTCCTTCACCTTCGTAACACTTACCATCGACTCTTCACTGAAGAGCTTTGTACTAGTGTTGGTCTTCCTTCACCTTCGTAACAGTTACCATCGACTCTTCACTGAAGAGCTTTGTACTAGTGTTGGTCTTCCTTCACCTTCGTAACAGTTACCATCGACTCTTCACTGAAGAGCTTTGTACTAGTGTTAGTCTTCCTTCACCTTCGTAACACTTACCATCGACTCTTCACTGAAGAGCTTTGTACTAGTGTTGGGCTATTCTTCATCAGCATCTTTAGCAGCGCTGGTTTGATTACCTTTTCGTCTAACAAGTACGCCAATGTTCCTTTCCTTTGACGACGATAAAGTATCTATTTTTTTCAGAATTAACAAGTTAAGTTTACTCTTGTTCGGTGTCCCATAATCGACTTGGTTCTTCACAGGTGTATTATGAAGTTTAATATTTTGTCTTGAGGGATTAATAGTTGTATACTTCGCTCGAACTAACTGTATCGTAATACTTCTATCACTTGCACTGTCTAAAAGGCTATTGTCTTCTCCGAACTTAGTGCCCACTTTATCAGTGGCAGCTATCGTCATTGGATGTAGGCTTCCAGCAGACTAAGGAGCAGTACTCTTACAGTCATAATTTTTTTACAAGTCCTCATTTCGTGTAAACTGTTTGGAACATATTTCACAATTTAATATTTCCCGGAACGAATTCTTTAGTCATTGATTCCTTTAACGTATATCTCAAGAATACCTCATGGCAGAATCGAAAATGTTCGTAGCACGGCAAAGATAATGTGCATCTTGGACCCGTAAACTTCGTGGTCAACGATGAATCTTCATACATAATTTAATTTCAGTAGCAGAAGCAAATGTTAGTACCAATAGCCGATTCCTAGTAGTTAAAAAAAATACTAACACAGACACGCAGCAGTTACTGTTAAAACAATGACACAGACTGTGACTATTTAAGACAGCATCAATACTGCTGTGCACACGTGATGGCTACGATGTATATTGCGTGACAGGAACAAATATATCTTCACAACGTACAATTCACACTAGACAGAAAGGCTTGGTCCGACACTGCTGTATAAGTGAAAAGTAGGCGTGGACATAACGGGCAAGATCCGTTATAAGTTTTTCCATTCTATATTTACGTGATGCCTTACTATTTATTACTAACGGATATTCTGTATAAATACCGCTCTTTAAGCAAGTTATTTTATTACGTGCTTTCAGGACATTTGTTTTTGGTTGGCGACACACTTGGAGTCTTTATATTAATTAGCTTGTTGGCATGCAACGAAAAATTATTTCAGTTACACTTTAAGTTTATTGCTTAGCATAATGAATTAACAACTTATATATTTTTGATAATACTTTAATGAGTTTATTTTAACTATTGCTGAATAATATTGTTTTTCAAGTAGCAGCAGAGAATGAAATACGCAGTTAATATGAAAATTAAAAATGTGTTACAGGTTGTAATTTAGATAATAGAGACAACCAATGTCGATAACTCTTGTTAAAAGTATTGTTATCGACAGATTGGCAAGTATAACATCATTGCCATTATAAAGTTGATACAATAGTAGACTAAGGGGCGTATCTATAAACGGCTTTCGAGTGACAACCAACTGTTATCCATACAGAGAAAGCAATGGTGAGCAGTTGCTTATCATTCGAAAGAGGTCTATAGATTCGGCCCTAAGTGTTAATTTACGGTGTATTGTTTCACGAGCTTGCACTCCTACATCGAATGGTATACGATCCATGCTTTAGTCATAAATGTTGAGTCAAAGGTAATAAGTCATAAAGTAAAATATATCATCAACATAATTTGTAAATGTTCTACTTCTATAGATTTTATTTATAGGGTAATTTAGCATCCATTGCTTTAGTATGGTAATATTTTGGTTCTGAATGAGGCCGAATAGGAGTATCTAACAGCTGTAGTGTAGTGACTAGGTTTCTGAATCAATGGCAGGAACTCACAAACATCGTGAATGTTCCTGTTCAACAACACACCAAGAGAGGATAACCATACTGTGCTATAAGCATTTCACAATCCATGATATCGTCGCCTGTCATGTCACCATGTACTATTTCTAGGCGAAAGACATCAACAGTACAGTGGGCTCACCTTCCAATACTTAGATTGTAGTTATCATCAGCTTAAAGACAGTGGCGTTTGTATAGGAGCTATGATTGGAGGCATGTTATGTGCCCTGTTAATATGAATGTGGGCTTTGTGTTATCACAGGTGATCGTAATACGTCTAACTTTTGGCGACAAGGATATAAAGAACACGTACAAGTGTCAATGTTGTAGAAGGACACATTGACGTTCTTCATTCTTCTTGGTACCACAGTAAGGGTATCCGCAGAATAAGAATCAGTTCGCCTATGGTGATCATCAGGTTAATTCAGATGGCACAGCACCACACCAGTAATATTCTCCTGCGTTCTCGTGTGTGACCACTTAATAGACGTTACTCTGGTGCATTTCTAGCAACAAGACAATGATCGTGCGACTGATCCACAAGTATCTATGTCGTAGCTAACATGGTCCTGCGCAATGGCTCGGAATGAAAGTTCGTGGATGGACTAGGATGTCATTTACAACTTTGCAACTATTTGCAGGATTCAGACCACAACAATGAAGTCCCAGATAATTTAACTGATGTACTATTCACTTTCAAATAAAATCAGAAGCACACATTTCCAAGTTGGGTACGCTTAGTGAATGCTACAAGCTGCTACTGGCATAGCACCAGAAGTACTCCTGTACAATCGAATTTGATACCCATAGGAGGAAATATTTTCAATATTTTATGTCTTGCCAAGAAATGCTTCTGTATTTAATTTTCTCAATCGTACTTACATTTTAATTTTCTGCACACAAGTAAAATTTCTCTGCATTTTCTTCAGCTATAGAATTTGATTTCTGGAGTTTCCCTTTTACACAAAACGTAGAGAGTTGTGTTGCCGACCTATATGCTCTGATATTTCTTACGGGTATGTTTGCTCTCTGTTTTATGTGAACTAAACTGTATTGTACGATAAATAACATTAATCGGAAAATTTACAGTGGAGTCTCTCGATTTTTCTTGTCTTACAAGAAATGTTATCAAATGTATTATAAAATATTGTACTTATTTAGCTATAAAATTATGTTACTTGTGTTTAAGGTACAAAATTATTCCAGTTAAAGAGACAAAATAATTGCTACATTATTAATCGCTATAAAATATGGATTCAGTTAGAGAAATGTGGCCCTTGAGGAGCAACTTTGAACTACTCTTGTAACAAATGACGTGGACTACTGTGTTACAGAACATCACGATGGATGGCAGTTGCGTGGCAGGAGTGGGGTCAGTGTGGGCACAACCAGCATGCCATGTACCATCCTCTGGGTCATGCTTTGGGGCGGCGCTGTTCACCAACCTTATAGCAACACTGTTCCAGACACAAAGAGACCTGGTGGACCCGGGCTCATATCCCGCCGATGTGGCAGTTCCCAGCGACGAATACGACTTCGTAGTGGTTGGCGGTGGCTCAGCTGGTAGTGTGATGGCCAGTCGCCTCAGCGAGGTTCCTCACTGGAAGGTGCTACTCGTGGAGGCGGGGGGTGACCCTCCTATCGTGTCAGAGGTTCCGGGCTTCTACTTCAATGCGCAGAAATCAGACATTGATTGGCAATACCGCACCGAACCACAAGACGGCATGTGTCTCGGCTTCGTTGACGGCCGCTGCAGCTGGCCCAGGGGCAAAGCCCTCGGAGGCTCCAGTGCAATTAACGCCATGATCTACATTCGTGGCAAGAAGTTTGACTACGATAATTGGGCGCGAAATGGTAACGATGGCTGGAGCTATGACGATGTGCTGCCTTATTTCAAAAAGTCCGAGAATATGGCTGATGAAGAAGTAATGAATAATGACGTTACGTCTGCATACCACTCAAAAGACGGCTACCTGTACGTCAATAAGCTGAAGAGAAAACACCCGATTTTGAAAAGTGTTGTTGAAGCTGCTAAGGAGTACGGATTCCAAGAATTAAATGATTTTAATGCCGACGTAGAAGAAGGTTTCGGGGAGTATCACATGAACATCAAGGATGGGAGGCGTTGGAGTGTCGCCAAAGCCTTTCTTAGTCCGGCACGGTTCAGGGATAACCTACATGTATCACGAAATTCTCATGTAACAAAAATTCTTATAGATCCACTGGCGAAAGCAGCACATGGCGTGCAATTCAAAAAAGGTAATGTTGTTTACGAAGTAAAGGCAAAGAATGAAGTGATATTGTCGGCGGGAGCGATCAGTTCACCACAGCTACTCATGTTATCTGGCATAGGCCCGAAGAATCATCTTGAAGAAATAGGGATCAGCCCAGTAGTACATGACCTCAATGTTGGAGGCAATCTTCAGGACCATGTAGTCTTTATTGGTCAGATAGTGTCAATCAACAAATCCAGAGCTATACCAGTGGAACAGAACTTTTATTACAATGCAGCCTACAATTATCTCATGTATAGAAATGGTCCACTAGCGGAAATTGGATGTTTGCCAACTGGTGGTTTTTTTAGAACAAAAAAATGTGAGCAAAGCAAACCACCAAACATCCAAATGCATTTTGTATACATATACATGAACGATACTGTAAAAATGAATGAGTTTACCTCCGCATTTGGATTTACACAGGAGATACGGCAAAAGTTTTTAGAATTTTCTTCAAAATCGGATGTATTGTTGCTATACCACACATTAAATACGCCTAAAAGTATAGGCAAGCTTAGACTGAAATCGGCTGACTCATTTGAACACCCTGCTATATTCCCTGCCTACCTGCAGCATCCTGATGATGTTGAGGCAATCCTGGACTCGGTGGAGGTATTAAGAGACATCCTGAAAACCAAGAGAATGCAGGAAGATGAGGCGGAGGTGTTGGACCTAGAGTTGGCTCAGTGCAAGGACTACAAGTTTGATTCGCGCGAGTACTGGGCATGTGTTACCAGGTTCATGTCTTCTACAACATACCATCCGGTGGGCACATGTAAGATGGGGCCTTCCACAGACACTGAGTCAGTTGTAGATCCACAGCTTCTTGTTCACGGAGTGGGTAACCTGAGGGTCGTTGACGCATCTATCATGCCCACCATAGCGACTGGAAACACAAATGCCGTGGTTGTCATGATAGCAGAGAAAGCTGCTGACATGGTCAAGGAAAAGTGGTTCAATGCTTGACAAACTGTGCAGACAGAAAATTATTTCAGTAAAGCAAAGAGACTTGAAAAACCTGTTCAAATATGCTCAGTCTTATGTGCTATTTCATCTCATTGCTTTGAGTAACCAACTCTGTGACATGACCTTAATTAAGTTTCTGGTGTGAAACTGATGGCAAATTAATTAACTGCACAAGCAAGCTATAGTATTTAGTCGCTGAATTCGTCGTTAGTAAATGACAATAATTAACTAAATAAATCCATAGGCTATCTCTGTGTACAGTGAATAGTTTCGATTTTTACCATTTCAGCTTTTTAATTAATACTAATGGCCTAAAGTCAGCTATTTTCTTAAACATGGCATTAAACTAATGACTATTTCTACATATAAACGGTAAACTTATAACGTGAAATTTTCTCTGTTTATTCTATTGTAATGCTTCAACAACAATATTTTGAAATGTTACTTTTACTTTGCTGATCGGCTGTCTTTCAAAAAATCTTTAGTAAGGTCAAACCTTTGCGCAGATGGGACTGAAGCACGGTGATGCTCCAACATAATTAGTCAGAAATTTGGTTATTCGTAGCCCTTAAAATAAACTGATATTAATGCCGTGGTTAAAATAAACTTCTGATATTAATATGTGGTCCTGCGCCTTCTATAACACGAATATTTGTCAGTGATTGAGAAATTTTACAGAAACTTTTGGTGTTTTAAAAGGTTAATCGTCAAGTAGAATTATTTAAATATCACTTTCTGAAATGGGTGCACCCATTTCAGAAAGGATACCTAAATAATTCGAGCATCCTGTACACACGGAAAGAAATGCAATTATCAGAATATGGGATCATGTTGGAAATTCCTTATCAAAGAAAGTTATTCAAAGGCTTCGATTGTACATTTTTCGGTACAGTTTCACAGTACACTTTGCAAACTGCACGGTGAACTGAATTGAGCAGAATAAATATTAAATAAAATACGCCACATTAACTATATACTAACTATACAGGTCAAATTGAACGTCAATATTTTGGGAAACAACCCCCACGTTTAGAGGAACACAGAATGTGCGGACATTGGTCCAAAAACACACCGTTTATGTGCTATAGTTCACTTTAATATCTGGAGGCATTTAAAGGCACATGTGTGTGCAACCCCTGTGGATGATGAGGAAACCCTTCGTAATCTTACTGTGGCGGGGTGCGAACGAATCAGAAATTCCACAGGGATCCATTAACGTATTCCGCAGTCGATACTATGGTTGGTCCTTTCACGTGTTCGTGCTCAAGTGGAAAATTGGTGGGGGGAGGGGCTTCTGAAAATTTTTTTTTTTTAAGTCTGATGTGCCGGCGATATCTTTTCACGCGTATCTATCAATTTTCACACTTATTCCTATTGTTTATGGGTTTGTTGAAGACTTTCGGAGTTCGTCCTAGGGTCAATGGTCTGATCTGTCTGGGAAAGGACTACTTTACGGAGCAGTTTTGGAGGGGTAGGATAGACTTCGCCCTCAGCAAGGTGGTCCTATGTGGTTTAAACTCATGGGTGGTTCTGTTGTATGGTGAGTTGGTTTTTACTACTTTCCATAACGATTGGAAGGAGCGTGACCTCCTTCTGACTGGGGTATTCAACTATCTCCGTCAGATTTATAATATTGACTATGGTGAGCCATGGTTGTTATGAAGAGACTGACTGACGAGCGTTCTACAGTCTCAAATATCCTTATCTTGTAAACCTATATTTAAAAACCTAGTGTAAAACGGACGATGCAAGGTTTAAATTGATATATTAAAATTTGTAAAGTGATAACCTACAAAAATGTTTCTACACTCACAAATTATATTTACTTTTAATAAGCGAGTGTTCAGAAAATTATTAATTATTCATACTACTTTATATATAGTTATCTTTACTCTACGTAATGTGTGTATATGTTATACAGAGTGCATCAGTACAGCGGTTACAAACTTTCAGGAGAGCTAGAGTACACTCAGACGATGGGAAATCACATAGCAATGCATTGTTGGAAACTCTTTCCTGCGACACAAAACACAAGAAAGAAAGGACGCATACAAGAGGGGAAAATGTTAATTATTCTTAACACAACAAAAAAACGAAGAAAAAAGAACTAAAATGACATCGATCGACATCAAAGTAGGGGTTCGAAATTTCGACCTTCGGATATTAGGAGTAAAACCATATTCGCCTCTTATTCGCGTTCTTTTGTGTGTATTTTGTGTCGTCACATCATACTGTACAGGGTTGTGCGCTGGTTGACTCTACAGCCACTGGCACGCTGATGTACAGGTACTCCTTACTACTGAGTGGTCACAATAGATCTAGTAGTCGGCAAATCATGGTCATTGGTCTACGGCGCGTTTATCAAGAGTGTACAGTTCCGACTATCTGCAGCTCCGCCTGGCAACAACCCACGAGCCGCCACTGAGTACGCACATTACACAACAAGAACACGAGTAGTCCAGTTCCAAAACTCCCCTTCTTCACTTTCACTAAAACTGAATAAATCGCGAAAAACTGATTTTCGAGCCCATTTGTGACATGGTCGAAGCAGTTTTTCAAAGTGTATCTGAGTATCTGTTATTCAATAAGGCGGGCTTTGGAGACTATCATCACGCAATCTTCAGCGCACGTTTAAAAGCTACACAAAACTGTTCTGAACTCGTTTTTTCTTGGTGATGGACAAGACGAGTTTTGGAACAGGGCTACTCGCGTAGCGATAGAGGAAATGGCAGAGGAATGAAACAAGTTCTAGAGAGAGGAGAGTGAAGAGGAGCCGTAACTAAAGAGCGTGGGTGTGTGGGTGTATGTGCCGGGTGTGGGAAGTGTTTGTCGAGGGTAGGGCAGGTGAACGAGGGTCAGGTGACAGGTCAGCGCGAGACACAGCGACCCCTGCCCTCGTAGCCAGCCGTGTGTGTGTGGCCCACATCTGCACGTCGCTAATTAGACGGCGTTGTAACGGCTCACCCCTGCTCCGCCCTCCTAACCTTCTCTCTGTGGTACAGTCGCTGTCCAGGCTACATTATTCCTCCGCACTGTCTGTCACTATTATGTCTAACCGAACATACTTTCAACTACTACCTGAACGTATATTGCTACATTAATAAGGACGTGTGTTTAGAGAACCTCAAATTGACTTGGTTATGTCACAATATTGTTTTACATTCTTGCTTCTAGATAACATTTAATATTTGCAGCTGAACACCATACACAGTATTACAGTATTTTAAACAGTACTGCCGTGACAAAGTATTTTTTCCAACAAATTAAAAAAAAAAAATTTTAAAACTAAATTTACATTTATTGAAGTAGTTTGTATTTTTTTTTTTATTGCAACAAAGTTTTTTAAAGTTAAGAGGTATTGTATTCTCCCTGGTACGGTAGTTACAGAGGGCTCATAAGAATAGAACGCAACATTTTAATAAATCAAGAGCAATATTGTGTTACAGAGATATAAGAAAATGGTGGGTTGCACAGGCTTTCTCTATTTAGTTACAAGTGTATCTGCATAAAGTTATTGCACATTAGTCTAATACATGTATTCTAGAACAAACCGAACTTACTAGTTAATACTGCTAATACAGCTGCTAATTCACTGTAGCCTAACTTTTTATTAAATTATCCAACCTTTATTTTAATTCGAAAACGTTAACTCGGCAAGTTCTGAAACACGATCACGTTAAGTCATATCACCCAGCTGCACGTTATTTCATCGACAAAGAGTATGCGTCTTAATGTTAAAACTTGAAATAATACTGATATTTGCGCGTATTTCTATACTTGAAAAACGAAGAGACTTGTCTCAAGTCCACTTACAAAGTTTATCGAACGGTGATAAAAATTCTTTCAAAAAGTGGGAAGAATTAATATTCTGTGGTGCAGTTGTTGATTATAAAACTTAAGACGTGCCTAGAGACAGAAATTTAGACATTGAGTTGAAAACTTATTCCGAAAACCCGAATTTCCTGCAGTTTTGTCACAGTTTATATTTCCTTGGTGACAAGAAGTAAGACGCAAGTACTGAATAGTAACACAGTACTCTGCTCAAAAGAGCCATAGTGCTGTTTATCATCGTAAGGGCACGGTCTACCGCTATTTTCATCATCATTATTTTATTTTGTATTTATACCAGATACTTTTTTTTTCTTGTTTTAGACAAAAAATATGACTAAATTTGGCTCTTATGAATTTTTTTTATCTCTCATAGTTTTCGCGTAATGGCTTGTTAAAGTCATATTTTTGCATGTTCCCGTTTTAACGACTACACTAAAACCAACTGATATACCAAACTCAAAAAAATCACAGTGGATAAAGACATTGCAGGCTACAATGACATGCTCATAAAATTAAAGAATAAACATTATTTGTATTAAAAAAATATATATTGAACTTTTTTAATTTCTATTTTCAGTTTCAGTTATTTTTTAAAATTCAAATAATTTTTATTCTTAAATTTTATGAGCATGTCATTGTAGTCTGCAATGTCTTTATTCACTGTGTATTTTTTTTTTTTTTTTTTTTTTAGTTTGGTATATCAGTTGGTTTTAGTGTAGTCGTTAAAATGGAAACATGCAAAATATGACTTTAACAAGCCATTACGCGAAAACTATAAGAGATAAAAAACATTCATTAGAGCCAAATTTAGTCATATTTTGTGTATAAAATAAGAAAAAAATATCTGGTACAAACAAAATATAAAAAAATGGTGATGAAAATTACGGTAGACCACGCCCTTAATATCATCTACTCCATTTCACCACAACAGCTTGACGTCAACAAAGAAGTTCATATATCCAGAAAGTACATTTTTATCAGAAAATCCAGCACTTGCTTGTGAAATATTTAATTTTAGTTTTCATGCGATGATTTTAGTCTTATATAGCTATATTAGCCAAAAATCACTGCAACTGTACACATAAGCCGAGTGAGCTGGAACTCGGCTGAGTGCATCAGTAGGTACACCAACATCCGCAGCAGGCAGTTAGTGAGGGTACAGGCCAAGTGAAGCAGATGAGAGCCACAAATCAAGGCTTGAAGGAACTGTAGCTACAGCAGTAGTCCAAGCAGAGACTACATACACTATGTCAGACTCTGAACACAGTCTCTCTACGCGCCTCTACATAGCGCTACTTTCTGCTCCACTCCCTCAGCTACAGGCAACACGAACAACGAGAACAAACTAGAAAGGAGCGGCTCGCCTAATCAGATTTACGGAAGCTACAGCCTCAGGACCCCTCCCCTCTCCCCCTCTAGTTTCCCTGCCCTGTACCCGGCGGCCCGGTCCCCTGCTCCCTACGCGGCCACAAAATTACTACTTTTCAACTTCAATTTACCCCTTCCTCCTTTTTTCCTTTTTCGTACATACTTGCCCACACGCTCCTTCCTGTGCACTCTTCGTTTTCCTTTTATTCCTTGTCCAGCCCCACTCCAAGTTTCCTTCCCTTATCGTGAGTTTTCTTACGCTTCCTTCGTCTTAGATTATCATCTCCATTCTTCCGCATTCAAATTCGGCCGCTATTCAAGGAGAGAAAGTGAGATAAAACCAAGTCGGGGAGAAGCTCGGCAAAAGGAGTTTCTTTGAAAACCCAGATATGACAAAAATAAGAAGAAAGAAGTGTTTTACATTTCAATAGCACGATGCGTTGTTAGGCTGTATTTTTCTTTTTGAGTGAATTTGGGTAGAGGTTTTTCCTTTCCTATTGTGAGATACTAGAAATTAACTTGGGCAATTCCGAGCCAATCTCCCTGTGAATTGGAAATGGGTGTGTAAACAGACTGGAGTGTCGGCGAGAGGGCCGTATGTTTACTTAACTGGTCCCTGGAGTGAAGGGCTGGAGACGCCCATGGAGAAATCACAGCTGTAAGTACCCACGCCTCCAGACAATCGTGTCTCGTCGTTGTCCGTCACGATACTGAGGGTGTGACCAACACGATGCGATCAACTTTAAGTGCCCGCTACTGCGCAGTTCACCTCAGAGTTCAGAGCGTGTTATTTCCTGAGACCAAGAATCTGCTGCGAATATCTGAGTGCATACGCTTTATTAAAATCACAACAAAGGTCCATACAGTAAAAGAAATGTGAGTTTATCTTATAAATTTTCGATAACATTAAAATGAAGTTACTTTTTAGTTTCTTAAAGTGTAGATTTGGAAACAGAACTTTAAAGATGTATGTAGCAGAAATACTTATTGAATCTACAGGTCACTATATATATATAAGAAAAACACACACACATATATATATAAAAGAAAGTCGTGCTAGTTACACTATTTATAACTCAAGAACGGCTGAATTGATTTGGCTGAAAATTGGTGGGGAGGTAGCTTAGAACCAGGAGAAGGACATAGGATACTTTTTATACCGTGACCGCGTTCCCGTGTGACGTCAAAGATAATATAAGTCACTATAAAACGTGGTATAACAAAAACACATACGACATGGAATAACAAAACGCAAATTACAGCTAAACATAATTTTGTCTATGGTTAAGTATGTTTGAAAATTTTATAGTTATAAGTTTTGTCAAAAATGAACAATCAGTAATAATCAGTAATTTGTATTCTCTTTGAATCATCATTGACAATGCCGCGACCAAGACGATCGAATCTTTCCCGACAAAGCATGTTCACGGGTAGGAAGACCATCTGCGTTGTTTGTTCTTGCGCCTGACAATAAAACCTTTGCTCCGAAATACATGTAAAATAAAGAATCATTAAAATACTTAATCCAAAATCTGCTAACTTATTGCCTCTTAAGGCGGAACAGAGTTCACAGGGCCAGCTAGTTTCATACTAATTTCGCAACCATTAATAAAAGGACAAACAAATCAATTATTCTGTTACATTTCTTGCTCAAACATTTTACTACTCCCACTAATAATAGTGTAAAATCTGGGACAACTGTTTCGTAAAGATATTAGTGACACTCAATACGTTTTCGTTTAATATGTAACCGTAGCAATTTCTTCCTGGCTACGTTTATATTGGTATCAAATCTATTAAAACTAGGGTAAATGGAGTATATAATATATAATTTTATATTTTACAAGCTATATTCATTAGTTTCTCACGAAATGTGTAAAATGTAGTTGACACAATGTCCTTTATAAATGTAATTATTAAAAAGAAACAAAAACTGTCCTTCCATGTCAAATTAAAGAACACAATACTGAAACTTTCAATCTAAATCTGGTACCACATTATAAACGTCTGCAGAAATATGAAGGTGTCCTCACTAATGTTAATATGTGGACTTCACGTGAACATTCTGTACGACGTTTATGTTCAAATAAAGTGTACGGCCATGCTTACATGTCGTTAGGTGGACGTATTTGTTTCGACGCTTAAACACACACTTTCCACATAATTAATTTAATTGTGATTCGTGAATGTTTTAGTGATTCAATTATAATACGCGGTACTTTGAAGCCCATATTTTTTACATTTATTTATTTGAAAGACAATCTTAATTTACTTTAATTAAAATTCCATGGTAAATAAACAGCCGAAAGTTCATATAACCGTTTTACTAAACTCCCGATTAAATATCACAAGTTACATAATGTGAATATATTTTTTTAACATGCACACCCATTTATAACAAGTTGCAAATTAAATAAATTATTTTATTACAAGTATCAAACAGCGTACGGGACATTCATTACGAATAAAATACCTGACGCCCAACTTCCCAAACATTGACGAAATATTCACCAAATCCGGGTCGTTACAGATGAAATTATTTCCAGTTGTTCGCTATGGATCTCCTCTGACCTACGCTCACTGAACTGTTTTTCCTCATTCCCTCACTCCTTTACAAATATTTCTCACGGAGCCTCTTTTAAAAGGTTTCGTCTTACATATTTGTACACATGCATATTAATGGTTATTTATTTTATCATTTTACGTGGACCGTCCCTTTCGGAATGCACGAAGCTTTATTTATGACTTCGTTTATGAAAGATCCAGAATGTTTTCATCTGTCCTCTTCCTCTCTTCCGCCCAACTTGGTATCTGTTCTTTTTCATACTTTGCTCTGGAGCAACTTCCCACTTGTCAATCTTATCTTTGTATGTATTTTGAACCAAAAAAAAAATATATATATGTGATTATACATTCTTTTATATTAAATGTATTTGTTTGGCAGAAGTTTGCTTGTCCGGCGTGCATCAAGACAACACCTCACAGCAAGAAGATATATCGTGTGTGAAATATGTTTGTGTGTAGGAACCCCAAGAGATTAGGTTGACAATACACTTCACTAAACAAGACTCATGTCTTATACAGTGGAATGACCATTAAACCTGTGGTCCGGCCGAACTGCTGTCTGTATATAAGACGTCTCACCTCAAACAGCGCCCACCAATCATTGTAAGATTACGTTACATCAAGGTGTTTAGTTTGTGAACTATACACCAGTTACAGTAATGTGAGTTCTTAAGACTCTCACAACAGGCACATACATTATATACTACCGTGACATTAGAAGTTTGATTCAGAAATACATGATATGTAGGCCTACACACACAGTGTTTATCAGCCACACGGCATTGTGTATATCATTAAATGGCGGGAAGACGGATAGTAACTAACAGTAAATGTTTCAGTCCCTTAAAAAGTGCTGACTTAACCGTGAACAGCCTATGTTAGGTCAAATATTCGTTAAGTCCTGCCGCAGTAGATAATATCACAAAGAAGAACTTCCTACTAAGCTAAACTTATCTTGCGAGGGTAGCAATACACGCGGTTTACAACGAGAAGTTGGTCCTGGCTGGCAAAAATCGGCGACGAGATTAATGACGGTGTCGAAAACTTGCGGTGTTGAGGTGGGGGAGGGATTATAAATCGCCTTAATAGGTTTTTATTTTCTTCTTTTTTTAATTCTGAGAAGAAATTTGCGATTATAGCGTAAATTCTTCTTGCATTACAGTACAAGAATAGCATTTGAAGTTTTAACGTATATTTCGGCCGCAATCGAACACTTTTTTTATATTCGTAATTTGCTCGATAGATTGCTGCCTAAACACAAGTTCTAAAATCAACTGCCATGCTTGTACTGAAGTAAGTGCAAGGTAAATATAGTTCACGCTGCAAACACAAATTTTGCAGATTTCTTTTCAGCCAAAAAAAGTAAAAGTAAAATAATACAGTATGACGAATTAAACGTGGCCTTAAAGGCGACAGTGTCTCGCCCACGCAGCTAACAAGGCTGGTAAAACGACCTTGACATCAGTGTGCCACCAAAAGGAAAAAAAAAGTAGAAAGCGGCCTAAACACCGCTTCTCAAGGACGAGGCAGTTGACAGATGAACATGAAAGAAAACATATTTAATGCTTTCTGACGTGCTCTGAAGCTGGTTTGAGAAAGGATCAAAAACAAGATAACAATAATGGTATGCCTTATACTCTTACATCGTCGCTTTTAATGGCATGCAGTGTTTGTGTGGACTGCTGCTGGCAGTGTGACTTCTAGCGGTAATCCTGTGCAAGGTGTGAAATAGTTCAGTGCAGACCAGTTGCCGCTTTCAACTGCAGTACCAACATTATAAATGCACTTCTTACGTAAGGTTTTGCAATCCTGCCAAACCGATGAATGTTGCCTAAGATTCTTTTGAATTGTAGAAATTGTCTTAGTCTCAAAATCTGAAGTAGTACCTATTCTTTACTATTGTGTGCATTTTCATTACATACTTAAACTTCGATCAAAATATTTCCCGATACTAAAATATATCTTACTTTCACATACTATAAATAACATATAGGCTAGTATGCTTGAAGGCTCCACTTCACCAACCGTGTAATGTTATTACAATTTACGCATACTTCATATTATGAGTTTGTTAAACGTAGAAACTTCAATCTTTGCGCAAAAGTTTTGTATTTTACACTACCGTAATACCAAATACACTAATACATGAACTTTGTGTATGTATTAACCAAACATACAGTTTAATAGCATGCTACTTTCAACATAAGTTTACGTTGACAGTACGTATGTGTGTGAATTGTAACAAGTTAAAAAAGTTAAATTTACATGCAACATAAACATATGCAGAAACGGTACAAAAATATTTTAATTTATTTAAGTGTGTGACACAAATAAATTCATATCGCTTTTCTTATAAAATACAAAAGATGAAAATAAATAATCTGCTGTTAAGTTTGCGATTTCTTCTGCGAACTTCTCGCCACACACAGCGACACGACTGACGTTGGAACGCCCATAACAGAGGAATGGTCAAGAATTGCAAGTGAAATAAAAGTAAAGGGACTTCCTCCACGAAGACACGGTTAATATTTACGAGCGTTCAGCGACGTACCACGGGTTTATTCATGAAAACAGCCGGGCGAATATAAAACGAAAGTAGTTTCTGGCAGTGCAACGACTTGTGGATCCATAAATCGGTAAATTTATGTCCCGCAGAGTTGGGACCTTGGGACGGTCAAGTTACGAGACTGTTTTCTCGCTCGCGAAGATTTATGTACTTCCTCGACCAGAATACTACGACCGCTGGTCGGTAAATCTCCCGTTATCGGTCACACAGGGCGAGGTTGTTAGATGACAGCTTACAGTCTGAACAGCAACAAGGTGTACATGTGCTGTGCGATCATTACACTCGATGTTGCACTTAGTACCACAACACGAGTCTTGCGTCATCACACTTACATATAAGTGCATACACATGCATGGTCCAGTAACCAAGTCTTGTGCTTGTATCTTTATGGTGACTATTTAGTACAGTTCATAACTGTGTTCACATTTAAAGTCATGGGTTACGCCACTTGAATCTCATAGCAGCTCTAAACCAAGCTCTTATCCTCTCACGAGGTTCCGCAGCGACGGAGTGATAAGGGTGACACTGTCAAGTGTACCAGCTTCCACATTGCCTCTATATGCATGCCACTTACCTGGACCAGACGGGCAGACTTTCCTTCAGCCTGAACGGAATTATAAGAAGCGACCCAACGTTTTAATTGTTCACGACTACGCAAAAAGTCCAATAAATGCCTCTGTCATAACTTAGTTTGCATCCCCATTATACATTTCGAAATATAACAGTCTGAAGAAGTTATTTGTTACAGCGTTCGATGGCTTCAATATTGTATTCATAGGATGCGAGTAGTTGTGAAAATACCACACTGACATCATATGGACTGTATTATATTTTTGCAGGTACACATATTTGGAACAAGTTAAATTATAACATTTTGTCGTAAGTTCTTAAGCACCTGCAACCACAGTTGAAGCACCAGGCAGGTCACCGTCTTAAGGGGACTGGTATTCTGAATCTGTTTTGTTACTAGAGTTTACAATCTTCAAACGTGCTCCTTTATTTGGAACAGATGTGTTGCTTAGTTCACTCAACAACAAACAATGGCATTAGTGTCGTAATAGTAACATTTTGATGTGCACTGCACTTGCAATGATAACCTGATGCAGTCAGACAATACAATGCAAGGTGCTCTGTGATATATTTGTGTTTAAACAGAACAACGTTAGACTGACATATCAACGTACAGACCTAACCTCTGGACCTATATACGTGTAAATTTCAGGTTACGTTTCCCTCAGGACGTAGGCAAGCACTACGAGATTTTTTGAAATTCGACCTCCAAGGGGGTGTAAATGGATAAAACGTGTTTTCGATCAATCGTCTACATAGGAACCCGCAGGCTATTGTGATTCTCACTTTAATGGGTCAGACACACATAGCACTTAAAGCAATTTAAGTTTTTTTTCCACTAAGGGGGTGAAAAGACGCAATATATATATTTTTTATTAGCCCTCGTTATATGTCGAACCCTTCCGAGTTATAACACTCTTCACTCTAAACTGATGATTACATAAATAACCGAAAATTCACTACGGGATTTTTTTAAAATTCAGCCTCTTAAGGTGTGAAAAATTTAGAAATGTTTTTTTTTTCTATGAATAGTCTGCATAACTCTAATCCAACTGTCTGCCGTCCTGATTATCACTTCGATTGAATACGGTACACAAGTGTCTAAGAGTCTAAGATAAGATATCGAAATTTTTTTAAAAGTTGATCCTTGAAGACGTGAAAACATGTGAAACCTGACAAGATCCAAAATCTACTTCGGGATTTTTCCCAGCTGGACCCCTGAAGGGTAAGGAAAGTTCGAAACATGTTTTCGATTCGCTAGCCATACAATTCGAAACAGGTGTATTGCGAGATATCAAAGTAATTCTTGTTTAACAAAGATGATTTTAAAATACTAGATAAGAGATTGTCTAATTTTTCCATAAAATGTTTCGAAATCCGATCCCTAAGAGGATAAATGCGTGGAATACATTTAAAATGAATTATCGATATAGCTTGAAGGTCTATCATAGCGATTTTCACACCAATTGGATACATAAAAGTCTAAAACGTTAATTTGTTTGTTTATTATTATTTTTTTTTCTTATTAGAAATTTCTGCCCGAAATGGTAGAAAAGCATAAACTCTGTTATCGATAAGCACACGATACTTATCTAACTGGTAGAGATATCGAGGTGGTATTTGCTTGTGAATGATGATGGTATCGTAAGCACCTAAAAAGTTATATGATTATATAATGGATGAAATAATAAATTACCAGGGGGAAACACAAATATTTGAACCATTTTAGGCAGACAGTGTGTGACATGCTACAAGTATTACGCGCTGGTAAAGCCATGGTCAGTCACAAAGTAAGTGTATAAATTTACAGGAATCATGTTTGTCAGATAAGAATCACTTGATATATTCGTCACTGATACCAGCTTGTAAACAGGATAGGATGTAAACTTCCTTTAACACGCAATACTTCCGTGACAATGGTGAATCAATGAATAGTATTAGCACAAACGTTGAAGGAGTTTGGAAGTTGGTTTTTTTTTTAATTGCAGTTATAAATAGTTTTTTTTTTTGTCACCTGAGTGAGCAAATATTTTCCTAGGTAACACATATGACTCCGGCATCACTGTAATTTTACCGGAAATGCATTGCCCGGAGAAATATTTACTCACAAAGACGTGAAAAACTGTGTAAAAGGATTGTTATTTGCCAAATATCCGTAGGAAAACATGCTTATAACATCACTTCCTGTCTGTCATTGTGTGTGCGTCCTACAAACTTCTGAACCCGTGGCACGATTTTTATCAAACTTTTTATCAAACTGGTACACATATAGTACTTAGTAAGATGACTCGCCCTTTATGTACTTTATGTATTTTGTCTATGCCATTTTCGTATTTTCAAACTGGCGCTTTTTTAAGAGACTTAGATTATTGAAGACATCCGAGGACCCACTTACCCAAATTTTACCAAACTCAGAATATAGTACCTGGTAAGATCACCTGATTTAAGCGCTTTTGTAATGTTAAAAACTCTGTTACAAAACAGCCACCATTTGTAAATTTTTGGTTCTTATTCTTATCTTGGAAATCATTTGACCAACAAAAACTAAATGTACTATTTTGATAGTTTGTCGTGTAAACTTTTAACGACGAAGCGTGTATCAATTAAGGCCCCGCATTTTTTGAAGTAGCTATGTCAGTTACTACTAGACCAACTTTAGCCAATAGTTATGTTTTAAGTGTTCACTATCCGAACAGTTATCCGTAACTTAATAATATAGGACCGCCATTTTTTACATTTCACAACAAATAAGACAGCTTGTCTGCTGTGTCTGCTCTTCTACTACACCAATGCGATTTATATAAATGTTTGTATTTTATGTTAGTGCGCAGTGTGGCGTGTGTGATAGGATAACACTCCCACTATAGAAAATTTAGTAATACACCTACTGAATTCATATACCACTAATTTAATTCTGATTTGAACACAACAAATCAATATCATTGCCTCATTCATAGCAAAACAAACAAAAAAATTCAATTTCTTCAATGCTGTTGTTTAAGAGCTCAAATTGGCAGAGAAAGGGTTTAAAGAAAATGAATAAATTTAAAAAGTTCAATTTCCCTCGGCTAGTAATGTTCTTACACAATGTTTTCTTCACACAGGGTACTCTTAAAGTAGGGTTGTCTGTGTTCAACTACTCAGCATATATATGTATATATAAAATATTTAACTAAATTCCATGCCAGGATTTAACAGTATTTCATTTTACTTAAACACAATAAATTACTGAGGGAGCCGCTGACGTAAACATGACATGTTTTTGAAGCCAGGATAGCCAAAATGGCTTCTTTAAGCTTGTTTAGTCAGATTCAAATTTTGAATAATTGCTTCAGAATAAATGTGCCTTAAGTAAGCTTATACTTGCAAAACTTACATATTTTTAGTGTTTATATAACTGCACTCCATGTTATTTTATTTAGAACTTTTTACAATTTAAACCTCAAATTTTTCATTTTAAAAAAATGGTCACATCTTAAAATATCTGCGGCTTCTTCATTAGATGATGGACCAAGAAGGAAACATCCTTGTAATTAGCTGTTACCCTATAAAATCAGCGGTAACAAACCAGCCAATCATATGAATCTGTACTTCTCCATCCACAATCTAAGATATCATTTGTACGACCGCGCATCACCTGATTCTGACAGCTCAAGGCCGTTCAAGCTGTCAAAACAAGGCCGCGATATGATAACCTCCGTCGTCATTCCAATTTTGCTTCCCTCATAAAATATAAACGTTACATATTTAAATAAAACAACAGTTTACAATATCTTCTAAACAAAAAAAAAATATAGACTTTTATACATTAAAAGATCTATAGAGTTTAACTTATTCAAAATAAACACACTACTTTCAAACATAAATAAACTCGGCACCGCATATGCGCGCAAAAACGTCTCATGAGTAAACAAGATGGCGTCTTTCTTTCACACTTCGTGATACAGATTTATTTCGTAATAATGCCATTAATAAAGTTCACAGTTGTGAAAATAACACCCAGAATCATAATATAAGTATGGAAAACTTAAAATAAATACCTATCGTTGTTCACAAACAATAAAATAAGCAAAACTAGTAAATATGTATTCTGTTTACACACGAGGTAGTTTACAAGCACTACTATTTTTGTCAACGAAACGTCTCACTTATGAGGTATTTATATGTAAGGTAAGTGTTTGAAGTAAATAAACAAATATATTCTACAGACTTACTATTCTTGACTGACCCGATTGTTGCGAATTTAAAATATTTACAATTCGTCATCCGAAATTTGATTTATTGCGTCTTTCTACTGTCTCAGGTTCACCATGCTAAAAGATGGCATGGCATAAACGAATATATTAAGTCATATGTGCAGTTTTGTGTTCCTAATTGTAACTTTTCTGGTCGATTTGCATCCACACACGCTGCTTAGTTACTCTGGTATCTTCTTGTTTTTAAGTAAGTATTATTCAGTTTTACTTCGGAAATCCTTAAACTTAAATTATGAGTCTTGGTTTACATGTATTTCCTACGTTACATTAACGCAAAAAGGATATTCAGATAAAGTTTATACATCCCTACGACCTGTGATGGAGTGAGTGAGTGAGATATTTTGGTCAGCGCTTAACATCGAGGTCTTTAGCGCTTGTGAGGGATGACATGAGGTGAGTATAGAGCAGCACCGGAATGAATGGGCGGGGGAAACGGGAGATCCCCGAGAAAACCTGCCGACCAACGGCATCGTCCGGTACGATTGATCTGTGATAGAGAAGGTCTGCTTTCTTGGTAAAGAGTGTTAAACATTAGTTGCAAGAATATGGACGGGTTAAAAAGGGACCCGCCTACATGTCTGCTGAATTGTATTTCATCGTTTTATTTGCGATACTGTTTTACGAGTTCACAGTATAGGTACTATAAGTACTTGTTCGACCCACGAAACTTATTCTAAACAGCCTTGACCACGATATTTTCTGTTCTGAATTAGCCCGCGAATTTTGCGGGCCTGTTTTGACTGTTTCCAAACCCTCCAAAAATTACTAAAAACGAAAATTTTTCGCCCAGACTAATCTGAATATCGACTGTTTAGAGAGATGCGAAACTAATCTATGGTTCTACAGTGTATTTAAGCGCAGACTTTCCAGCAATAAAATAATAGACCTATGTCTTGTGGATGCTTAATTTAAGAAGCACGACGGTCACATTGCGGGTGAGTTTAGCCTTGATAACAAGAGCGATGTGACATCAGATGCACGCGTCTGTGAAGCCCTTATTACTCTCTCGCGCTAAACAACAGCACGTAGACCATGTCCTTAACTGTTCAACATAAAGTAAGATTGAACATTTGTAAGCATCAATATATTTATAACTTCATATGTGCAGTTTTATGATGGCGCGCAATGCAGTTTCTGTGAATGACACGTTCACTATGAAGTAGAGCAAAGTAAAATCAGTAACTCATACATTATGCTGGCTGATAAGTTTACGCTGCGTTGACTGGAAATGACGTCGAAGCCGTTTAATGCATCGCAATTCTGCTTGCAGCCTAATGAATCCCTATAAAGTCCTCACAAAATGATTTGTCAGATTTGAACATTAACGTATTAGGTACCAAGATATTCAAATTAACTTTGTATTTTCAAATGGTACTAAAGTGATTTATGCAACCCACTTCACGGCACGGAAGGAGAGGAGTTGATTGGTTGTCACTAGAGGTACGTCAATTTCGCGGATTCATCTGGCAGCAGCCTAGACTTGTCAGTCCTATACACCCACTGGCCACAATCGATTATCTATTGGCTTATAACCGTACAAGCAGGTAGCAAGCGATAGCACTTTGCATTATTTCCTTGTTTACTACTGGCTTGCAATAGTCAAACGCGTTTCGTAACAGCCGCCAGCAAGTCGCAGACATGACAACGAAGTATACATAATTGGCGTTCAACCTGACCTGGAATGTATCTGCGAAATTTACGTACCTCTAGTTGTCACTTTTCAAAAACCTGGCCAGTTAATAAGGACAAAAACAATGTATAACAAACGTTCGCCTTCTGTCTACGTAATATGCAAGCTACGTTTATTTGTGAAACAAGAACCTGCGTTTTGTAGTACCACGCTGACGCACCGAGATACTGGTCAAACGGGGCAGAGGGAATGTCACGTTGCACCTACTATAATACTGTATGTCTACTGGCAGTGTGTCATCTGCCGTCTCAGGTGACTAAAATGCCTTTCACGCACCAAGAGAAGCTTGATATGTTACTTCTGTATAGCGAACGCAACAGGAACGCTACGAGAACGGTGGAGCTATACGCACAAAGTTATCCAGGCAGTGTCCATCAGATATGACAATTTTGAGAATGTGTAAAGAATTGTTATAGGAAGGACACTGGAATACTACGAAGAGGATACGGGCCAAGACTGTAACGAGCGGAGCAAATAAAGTAGTTATTTTGGCATATGTTGCACACAACCCACAAGCTAGTTCAAGGGAAGTTGCGAGTACCTCTGGAACAAGTCAGAGTAGCGTTATTCGCATTTTGCGTTGAAACAATACCATCCCTATCATGTATCTCTTAAGACCTCGCTCTTTAGTTTAGCAGTGGTTTCGAAAATATTTTTTGACGCAAATCAATACATATATCAAAAATTCATTCTGCCAGTTTTAATACTTATATATCACAGTTTGCATCTGAATTTTTTTGTTGCAATACACATAACAGATTTTTAAATGCTTGCCCCTGAATTAGCACATATTTCATTGTCAAAATAGCCAAAATGAAGCAAAACAATTTTTTTTTTGCTAGCAAACGGTACATTATTTTAAAAAACGCTCTGGTAAAATTGAGTATCGTATGACTGTACACGGTCTCAAATTTTTTCAAAGTATTTGGCTTAAAAAGTATTAAAACTATTAGCAATCGTTTGAAATAAATGAAAGATCATGGCCTTAATTAGAAGCTTGACCACCGAGATTATCAACGTTGGGTGTGAACTGTCGATCAGTTCTGATGCGTTGCTAGAACAATAGATATTTTCTAGAGCAACGTTCACTAATAAAGGGAATGTGAAAGTACGAAATATGGGGAATGATTTAATATAAAGTCTCTGCACAAGTCCCAACGACTCCAGAAGACATGAAACACCGCTTTGTCGTGGCGTGTACTGCGATACCTCAAAGCATCTTCCAGGCTGTTCGAATGACCTTGCACAAACGACTGCAGGCGTGTGTTGCTGTTGATGGAAGCCATTTCGAGCACATACTGAATTAACGTCAGTGGCAATCTGTGTTTATCATGTTTACTTACTATTTAATTGTGTTTTTGTTGTATTGTAAACACAACATGAAAACATGCACCCTGCATAATAAAATACGTGTTACGTTTTTTTTTGCTCACATGCTATCATAAATATAGGCCTATTTGTTTTTCTCTTTGTAAACATTAAGTACTAGTCCATACACATGTTAACAAACTAGAGCATCCATCCAGCGTTTCGCACGCCTCTTCGTTACAAAACTCTGACACATACAAAAATACAGAACACAAGTTCACTGCAAATAAAATGGGACAATTTCGGAAATTCATACCGTATTCCTTGCATGTAGTCGAGAGTTATCACACAATGTAACAATATCTCCTTACACGAGCGAAACTACACTTAATGTGTAAGTAAAAAAAGAACTACACGACATTCGCAGTACACGCCCGTAATCAACATCTGAGTCGAATGCTTGAAATGAAGCAAGACCAGAGTGTCGAAAACAAAGACGTATAAATAGGGTTACTAATAATTTAATTGCCATAAAGTGTAATTGTTGTTGTAACACGCAATGTTAAACTACCAATATTTAACGTATTTTTGATTATACTAAAAATATCACACATTTTATAACAACCATCTGATAGGGTAACTTAAAGTTCTTAGCATTACAACATTTCACGTGTTTTACGATGCATAGGCCTAGGTTCTGTTCTTGTTACTGTGTCGTAAATGCAGAACAATTTCTATACATACATTGCTTCCACAGCTCCTAACTTGCACCTGATGGCGACAATCGTAACAACTAGTTTATCTATTCATTGATTGGGATATCTAACAAATGTTATTGCCTTAATTCTCTGTACAGTTCCACACTTAGCCACCCTATGATTATCATGACTCCGACTACAACCACCTGGTTTTTCCCCGCGGAATGCGCGAAGTAGCTAAACTTGCCGCGCAAATTTAACCGATATTTGTATCATACTTTCACCTTACGTAAGGGTCCTCGATGGCCGTGACCCTTAAGGCGTTACGCTCATGTAGCGAGGGATGCGGGTTCGATCCCACTCGTTGGTACCGAGGTTTTCAAGTGGTTCGGAGACCACTTTAATTAGTAGATTCTGTCGCCTTCAGCCTTTCTGTGCAAAGCCATACGACGTAATATGCGTAAACCCATTCCCTCATGTAGCAGTGAAGTTTGCTTCTCCGACATATAACATTATGTTTCTTGCACGACAATGCAGCTAAGTGTGACACGTACCCAATTTACCATAACGCAGTCGCATAGGGTAGAGTGGGGCTATTTGAGTACCTTAACAAAAAAACGATAAAAAAAGTCATATCCTTTGATGAAAAAAATTTTTTTTTAATAAAAATCATATTTACAGTTATTTACTTACATAATCCTGAATTTCGAAACCGATAAGATTAAAAATACATAAAGTATGGCCAAAATACAGCAACATTGTAAAATACTTGAATAGCTGTATGTGTGGGGCTATTTGGGTTCACCAAGGGGCTATTTGAGTCAGTTAAATAATTCATATTATTTTGAGAGTTTGAGTCAAATAGGTATATAACACAATTTCAGTTAGTTTTAGAGTAATTTGTTAGTAAAAACAAGCACACTGTTGCTACAATAAGTCGCTGTCGCTTAATAATTATATCGTCTATCCCATTGTTACTATACTTAAAACTGCAACTGTATTTATCCTCAATACATTTCCCACAAACAAACATTTTCTTCCCAACTGCTCCAACACAAACTTCATGATACCAGTGAGAACATTGTTGACAAGCAATCCAGTCCCCTTTCGTGATCGATTCCACAGAATTGTACCGCAGACCACAAAAACTGCATGGTGTGTCATCTTCATAATTCACTGGTACTTCACATAGGTCATCTTCAGAAGACGAAGTTTTATGTCTTGAAAAACGTGGAGGAACGCGAACATTTCCGACTCTGTTGTAGTTTCGTGGTTTCTTGCATTGTTGTCCTTTTAATACTTTAGAATGTCTCTTTTCTCTACATGTTGATATGTTATCACGTGACGTCAAGAGCCGAGATTTCTGCTTCCTGTTTCCTCCGGTACCAGGCCTATTACTACCATATTTAACTGGCGTTTAGAGTATTTCTGAGAAATTCGGCGTCACCGAAGAAGATGCACCTTCATTTGAGTTTAGGTTAACCAACGTAGTCTGGCAAGAATCCAGTTTTGTGGGTGTTGAAGCAAATCCTTCAGAAACTGGCACTGGTGTTTTTTCCTGTGCTGAGAATAATGTTGATGGCAAAAACTTCTCCTCGGGAATGACGTCAGGATTGTA
>PNEQ01107939.1:0-27903 GCA_003012365.1 Medauroidea extradentata
AGCCGCGGCGCGCTCGTGTGTACGCGGCTTTAGAATGCATTGCGGTGTGTTCGTAAACAGGTTTTTTTCTGCGAAACTATTACAATTCGATGGTGGAGAATGGAAACCTTCTATGTAAGTTTCCAGCGTTTTTTAAATGTTACTGCACGGAAAATTTGACGAAGTATGTTTGGCATAGTGAACATAGTAAATAATTTTTCAACTAAATATATTATATCAAGATTTCAACTGCGGATGTGCTCCATACAAAATAAATATTTTTTTTTCTTTTTCCTGTAAAATAATAAAATCTCGACATAGGTTTTCATTCTTCACCATAGATATGCGCCCATTGTGGCAACGCATGAAAAGAAAACGCATCAGACAAGGCCAGAAAATATTTGCTAAAACACAATACACATCACAAACACGGTTTATATGCCGTCCAACATGGCTAAAAACGGCATTTTCAGACTGCCGTTATTCAAAATGTAACAAACGGATGTATGTGTAACTCAGATTGAGATGTGCACTGAAGTCTGTTGCAGACGTACTACCAATAAAAGTATATGGAGTAAAAACCGTTCGGCGGGAAGCTTGCACACTAGTTCAGCGCTTGGCTCGTTGAGGCGACGCGGCATTTGATGCGCGCTTCAAGGTCGACCTTACAGCTCCGCCACTTTAATACCTCTAGCGCACGAGCAGGCGGCACTCTTAAAACACCCAAAGAAAATCCCGAATTTCCTGGGTAAAAATATTCTGGTATTCGTCAATGCAAATAATGCGTTACTGTTGCGTATAAGTCTATAACTGCGTGGATGTCGTTATCTGCTCCGACGTGCAGCGGATACTACGGGCGTGATTCATAACATTAATGCAGGTGACATTTCAGAGTTATCAGCCAAACAGCGACGTGCAAATATGTGAAATGCGAAAATCATAACGTGGAATTACCCTCGCCAATAAACAGAGCCGTTGCAAATTTATATGCGAGTGATGAACACCTTTCTGCTGATATGTGTTTTAAAAAATACCTTCCATAGTGCGCACAGGAAATGCCACCGGTTTGGTGCGGAATTGTACGTACCAACTGTATGTATTCTGACATAAATTCATAGGTTGTGTAAAACCTCCTTGAAAAGGATGAAGCGTAAATTACTGCTCGACAAACCTAAGTGTGTCCTCGGAAAATATGTGAACTACAGCCGTCCCCCTCTCTCCTTCGACCCGCTACACCCTACCAGCCAATAGCGAGCAAATAGCCTCGCGACACGCACTTCGTACAGCTTCGTCAGCCGGAAAGTAATTTAGAGCCAGTGATTTTTTGTGAAAATAATTTTGCAACAATTTGTTTCAATGTCTTATGTGAACACCTGTTTCTCTGCTTCATGATCAGTGATTGGAAGATTTTTACTTTCAGTGTCTCCTACCCGCATATCACGGACGTGTTGTGTCACTGTAACATTGTTCTGGTTGGTGCAGTCAAATGAGCCACGCCTCTGCCCTATTATATTCTGCAAATAACCTCGAACCAGGGTTGCAGGTGTGCACGTAAGGCATTGAATCAAGTTGTTGCAGAATTCTTTTCACCAAAAAGGTCACTGGCTCTACTTTAATATGAATGGAGTGTACAGGAAGGGCTCCAAGACATTCCCCTCCACTGCTTTCACACGGCGACCTCGCAACACTAGCGCTCTTACCTCCCCTACCCGGGGCTACACTTATGTTTGTCGAGCAGTAGCAATGAAAGCTCTCGTACGGAACATTTCCAACCGCTGGAACGTGTTGAAGCCTTGGAAAAAGAATATACTTGTTTATAAGAATGTAATTATCTGCTTTAAATTATGTGAAGAGTAAGCCCTCTCTAGTCTTATTCGTAACCGCTACACGTCTTCCGTTTAGATTACAAAATACACTACGTGACCAATTTTAGGGCCAAAAAATTGAGGATTTAGTGTTGAAAATGACTGAGGTAAAGTAGCACGCTAAATCTCCAAATAGCAACCTATAGGTTTCATTGTTCTGAATTTCAACCGAAACTAATGCCTACGACAAGCATCGTGTAACGAAAAAGTAAAATGTCACCAGATTCAGAAGCGTATTGTGGTCGTGTTCCAAGGCATGTGGTGCTAAGCAGGGACTATACTTAGAGACACTTGAAAATCGCGAAAATGTTTAAAATAGTCTCCAATAAACTGTATTATATTAACTGTGACACGTGTGAACAGTTTTGGGACGAATAACACACACTGTGTGTCCAAGCTGTGCAGTTCTAACTGGGCCTGTTGTGGAGAGAAAAAATGCTACAAATAAACGATAGTCAATGTTGATACAAAACATTCAGTGTTATATGCATCACGTTGGAGCCTAGCGAACACTCAACTATTCCCGCGATTTTCCAGTGTCTCTAACTATACTCAACACTGAGTGGATTGTGGAACCATTAGACGTGTAGGAGCAGTTCTTCCAGTAGTTTACAAGAGGCAAGGAACGTATTCTCCAATAATATTCCTCCGTATTCATGACACATGTTTATTGGATATGACAGGCAGGCACATTGAGTCCACTTGCTCAAAGCGTATAGTCGGAGCTTATATTTACGGCCCGGTAGTTTTCGCGAAAATATTTTTGCAGCTCTTTGTTTCAGTGCCTTACGTGCGCACCTGAATCTCTGCTTTGTGGTCAGTGATTGGATGCCGTAACACCCAGCGTGTGGAGGTTAAACCCGCAAATCACTGACTTGATGTGTGTGTCACAGTTATCCGTGTACTGATTGGCACAGTCTACTGAATAACGACTCTGCACCAACACACTCTTGTCAATAGCTATGAAGTTGAGCTACAGGAGTGCAAATAAGACACTGAAACAAAGTCGGGCAAAAATATTTTCGCTAAAACTACCGGGCCCTAGATTGCATACCTTGGAACACGATCACTAGAGATGATGGTATATCGCGAAAATGTTTTGTGCCAACATAGCCTTGAAAATACTGACACAACGTAGCTGTCTGCAGACCAATAACATACATAGAATATTATAATAGGGGTATTCTTATTGGCTTAGTCAAATAGGGTAACAGCTCCACGTACAAGGAAAAGCCAGTAATCTTTTGATAAGCTGAACGTTCGTTGAAGCCTAGCAAATAGTCAAGTTTTCCCGCGATAAACCATCATCTCTAACGATCACGTTATACCACCGGCCCGATTATTTTGTATGCAATCACCTTATATGTTTTAAAAATAATGTTGGTATGTTGTGTGGTGAAATTAATTGCAGTGGTACTTCAATTACATTTTTATTGCAAGGAGAGAGCGACAAAAAATTCAATCTCTGCTACAGTTAAGAAGTATATTATTTATTTTCAAAGAATGTTTATGAAAACCAACCTGCTAGAGTTAGCTAGACTATCTGCGTCAAATGTCCTGGTTCGCTAGATTGTAAACGAATGAACGCAAGCAAACAGCTATACGTTCAATTGTTGGACGCAAACCGACTTTCTTTGCATCACTTTGTAAACGTAACGAGTTAAGTAACGCACAGAGAAGTAAATTTACGTAAGGCCTAACTAATCTGGATACGATAAAAGAAACAAAACATCGAAATTCCATCTAACCTTCAGTTACCGACTTTGCCGCATGCAGAGCTGATGTTTGACGTTCGAAGCCATGCACCGTAAATTTCTAAATACTATATCCCCAAATTGGCCGTTTCGAAAACGGCGTCTGTGTCCAGTTTGACGTGTGTGTGCGTTTGTTTGAGTGTCGGTACGTGAATGATAGGCCTACTTGAACAAACCAACATATGCATTCAATGTTAAATTTTTGTATACTACTTAGTAATTTGTTTTTGTTAGAAAATATTATGTATAGTTCAAGTAGGGTAGACTTCTCCTACACCAAAGACACAGTCTTGCCATTTCGCTTCTGTATAACTCACTAGTATGTGCTCTAGGTGCTGTAGTTTTCACTCCGTGTCGCGTCGCTGCACATACCGGGGTGGAAATAATTAATAAGGGGTTCGTTTCACGGTTCAACGGCACTTAATTATTTATTCCTTCGTCGTATCGGAGCCATGAGATAGTGTCGGGGTCGTGCGCGAGACACAGGCGCCTTCTATTGTTTGTTTTAACCGCCGAGCGAACAAGTACAAGGATAAACACCGGATTCGCATTTGGAAGGACCCAGGTACCATTATCAGTCCTGCCAACGGCCGTGCGTGGTTTTTTCTTCTATTCTCCAAGTGACTGAAGAATGAAGAGATTATGGTGAACACTAAACATCTAAGTCCTTAGCGCTTGTAAGGGGTAACATGATGTATGAAGCAACCCCGGAATGAAGGAGCAGTGGAAACTGGAGGTCCCGAGAAAACACGTCAATCAGTGCCATCGTCCGGCTCGATCCCACATACGATAATCCGGTGACCGACCCCGTCTGGTATCGAACCCGGATCGTCTTTGTGGGAGGCGAGTGCTCTAGCCACTCCGCCAACCGCGGCACCTGCTTCAGGAGATACTTGAGATTGTTTCTCACTGTTGGCCATGGTCGATTCTTTTCACGTATTACCTTCTGCGTCGATGGTTTCGCGTACATCGTCAATTTTGTTGTACTTTCAGTTTTTTAACCATAACATTTATTCAAATTGTATCATCAAAATGTTCTCTTCCACAAAGCATAGGATATATTCTTGCTAAACTGCTCGACATAAATAATAATGCAATCTTTTATTAATTAGCCAAGAAGCATCATTGCAAGAGAATTCTTGAAAGTTGACCTATAATTCCCTTGCAATGATTCTGCATGGCAACTTGGAACTCTACCGAGCATTCGGAATTGAAAGGTTCATTATAAACTACAAAACAAATTCCAGGCTACAAAAGAATTAATTCAGTACATTACATCGGATAACTTGACCATAAATTCCAATAAAAATTCCAATCTTAATATGACTATGCTACCCAATATACTCATAAAATGTTATGCACAAATGGTTATGTATTTTTTTAACGAATATTGCAAGATATCTATTAAATTTTTTTTTTTTTTTTTTCGTGTGACTTTCAACTTTAAATTGACAAGTCTACCAATGTAGTGTGCCAAGTACAGATCTCAGTTAGCTAAATTTTGAAACTAATTTGACTGCTAAAAATAATTTTTTTTTCGTGTGACTTTCAACTTTAAATTGACAAGTCTACCAATGTAGTGTGCCAAGTACAGATCTCAGTTAGCTAAATTTTGAAACTAATTTGACTGCTAAAAATAATAATGTATTTAGTGGTATGTGTTATTAAACTTTCTAAATACAAAATTCTCAAGAGCATGGATTTGAAGGTGTGTTGTACCGAAATTTTGCGACACTGTGTTAGATGAGGCTGTGCGTGTGTTTAAATCCGATTGCAGTTTTAACTGGCTTCTAACTGAAACACACAGTACAATATGTTAATTATGTTACGGTATTGCAATTCATTCCTACTTATAACTGATGTGTATACGAATAAAATCAAAGAAATTTGTGGACTTACAATATGTTACTCGCGGCCTGCAGCACGTAAACGAAGACACGTCTGCAAGGATCGGATTTTATTTGTTTTCAAACAGCTAAATTCTCCGTTATATGTAAAAAGTCACCCGTGAGCGCAAATATTGTTTGATATAAAACATCGATATCAATCAGAATCATTCTTAACGTTTTCGGTGTATATCGATAACAAATGTGCTAAAAAATCGAAACTCTCATGCATATATATTTACAAAGCCTTACCATCTTCCGACTATTGATTACAACGGTTATCGATAGATCGAAATGTTGAATAGCTCCGGTGTGTACCGATAGGATACAATTCCCCGTTATAAGGAAAGGTCCCTGTCAGCGCTAAGGTTGTTCGATTATAAATGTCGATATCAATCACAATAATTTTCGTAAAATATTACATATATTTCTAACATACAAATGCGCTTAAAAATCGAAATTCCGTTATACACGCACTTACAAAGCCATATCTTCATTCGATTATTGTTTCATGACGACCATCGATGTATCGAAATATCGATCAGCCGCGACGCTAGGCGTCTGTTTGTTCCGGACGCAACGTTGCCGTCACGTGTCTCACCCCCCCCCCCCGGTCCCATACGACCTCATCCCTAGGGCAGGCCCGCGGTGGAGTGACGGCCGACGTTAATTAATCCCGCCCCCGGGGGCGATGATGAGGGGTGGAGGAGAGAGTTGGGATGGCACGGCCCGCTTCCCTGCGATGCTACGATAGCTTCAGGCGGTGGGAAGGGGGCCCACGCAACTGTCACACCTCAGCCGCCACCTGACACGTCTGTCGTGTTGTCTGATGTTGACGCAAGCCCGCGTATCGGGCGCATTACACACGGGCCGAGATATCTGCACGTGTATTATTTGTATACCTGCATACATAACATACTGTTAAGGGGCATCCCTAGATAGTCTGTGTTTGTGTGTGAGGCAAGGGCGGTTAAGACTGCCAGTAACCGACGTATGCAATGCATTGTAGCCTCTCCGCGCAAGCCACTCAGCTGGCGTGCAGTTATTTACTATTATCATCTTTCCTATCGGACTTTAAGCGGTAGCCACATTATTTTATCTGCGGCCAGCATAATTCAGAGTCTAGCGCTTGTTTCTATAGTTATGTTTTACGAATCTCATTGTTAATTTTCCAGATTCGCCATATTTGGCCGTTTTGAGGTGCCAGAAACGTGCCGAATTTTTACAACTATAGCGATATCGTTTGAAGTATGTGTTATTTTCGCATATATACAAATATAAGGAGCGATAAATAGTTTCTTCAAAAAGAGAATAATCGTAGCTCACTGCAGCACGTTTGAAACGCATGTAGGGAAGCCCCTTAAATGGGAAAATGGTACTTAATTCAGCGCTAAAAGCATATGTTTGAAATTGTAGGTTTCTTGAAGCCGATGTGCAAAAATACAAAAGTAACAAATCTAGACAAAAGCTTACGCCAACTTCCCTTGCATAAATTTTCCTCGAGTACGGTATATCTGAAGAACGGTCTCCGACGCAGAAATTTTGTACATTAAGGGCGCTGCCTACCTCGGAGCCCTGGCGGAGATAGAATAGGGCGTTATATGTTAAATTATTTTCAATGGCACTCAGTCAACTTTTGTGATATTGCTTCCGGACGGAAACAATTTTCTGCGAATATTGCTACGTAAATAAAATTGCAGAAAGTATATTATGAATAGCCATTTTCGCGTGTTTTTTGTGTATAAAAATTCTTTTTTTGCTAAAATTTTTAATGTATTGAAAAATACTGCCTAAACGATCCATAGCAATGTACGCGGCACCGAGACGAACAAAAAAGTCAGTGGCGGCATTATGTAACTTGAACCGTTACTAAGCCAGGTGGAAACTCATTTAACTTGTAAAACCCTATGCTTGCTCCCGCCGTGGCTTCAAGGTAGGCATAGTCCTTAAACTGCGGCGAAGCAGTTAGGGAGAGATTTTCGTCAGCGCTCAGCACCGATGTTATCAGCACTGGCGAGAGGTGACATGAGGTGAGTATGGAGCGGCGCCGGAGTGAAGGGCTGGGGGAAACAGGAGATCCCCGAGAAAACCCGCCGACCAGCGGCATCGTCCAACACGATTCCTGCATGAGATAATCCTGGGACCGACCCCGCCGGGAATCGAACCCGGATCGCCTTGGCTGGAGGCGAATGACCTGACCATTTGGCCACCGCCGCGGAACAGATCATGCTTAAGGCCTCGTTCTTTAGTTTTGCAGTGGTTTCGAAAATATTTTTTTTAACGCAAATATATATATATATATATATATATATATATATATATATATATATATATATGATAAAAATTCATTCTGACAGTTTTATCACTTATATAGGGCCTATTATAGTATGTATCTCAATATTTATATTGCAATACAGCAAACGGATTTTTATATTTTTGCCCCTGAACTAGCACATATTTTGTTGTCAAAATAAGCCAAAATGAAGCAAAATAATTTTTTTGCTAGCAAACGCTACATTATTAAAAAAAATCGCTCTGGCAAAATTTGAGTATCGTATGACTCTACACAGTTTCAAATATTTTCAAAGAATTTGGTTAAAAAATATTCGAGTTATTTGCAATTGTTTGGAATAAATGAAAGATAATGGCCTTAACAGAGTCATCATTATGATTAAATGTTTGCTCATAAATCTGGTAAATTTCATTGTCTAGGGTTCTAGTTTTATAGTTTTTTTTTTTCATGCTGACTTTTAAAAACGTGTAGTGTAATTCAAAATTTGTCGTAGATATTTATGTGATGTAATTTGAAAGCTATAATTTCAATTTTATTTATTACTTGAAAGTTTGTTTAAAAAAAAATACTTATTTCATAGCTTCATTTCAGATCACAGTGATATGTAAATATTTCTCTTCGGTAGAGGTAATCTATGGTTGTATATTGTTTGGAAGTTTTCGGAATTGAAGTAAATTAAAATACCTAAATAAAAAAAAAAGTTGTGAAATATTGAATTCTGGATTTATAAACTAGTAAAATAGCATGTAAGCTGGAAGAGAAGCTGTAAACATCTAATTCATAATTGATGTGAGATAAGTACCTTTTCTTCTAAATGATTTACTGTGTTTCATCAGCAAGCAGATAACTTTTATTTAATTTTTCTCATTTTTTTTTTTTTGTTTTTTTAATTTATGTTTTCAAAATTTTACCCGATACACTTAAGTTAAAATGAAGAGAAACTCATTAGCTCTACTAAAATTATATAACAGCTAGACCGTGGCATTTAACATGAACCTTATTTGTATAAACATCCAGAAATGTTACAGTAGATTTCAATTAGTATTATTAGCGTTTATTTCTTCCACTCATTCTCAAGGCCACTTGTGGAAAAACAGAAAAATTGTTTAAATCCACATGGGGCCTTATAGTGGACATTCTGCTTGAAGTTACGTGTCCTAAATGCAATGTTAATAGTTGTAACTTCATATATGGGGTGTTTGTAGGGGCTTTATAGCTCACGAACCTTTTAAGAACGGCCGCTTCAGAAAATGTGTTTTGTGTGTTGTAATAAGCAAAAAAGAGAATGAAAATTGAAGCGAGTTAGACGCGCTGAAGCGTGGTACGGAAAGCATTTTTTCTTGCATGACTGTTAAAATGTTTCTAATGCACTTACCTACGGGAAGAAGATACTTCAAACTTTGTCCCTGTGGTTTTTAAAGTGCCATCCGCTAATTGAAAACATGATTATCAAGCTCCTCAAAACTGCTGAAAGTGATTTTTTTTTTTCGCGATGATGTAGCGGAGAAAATATCAGCTGTAATCCTAAAACAAAATCATAGAACCCTGAATTGGACTTTACCACATACTTTCTACAAAAAAAGGTCCCGTTTAAAATAAACAAGCGTCCGCTAACTCTTAACGAGTTGAGTACTTCGACATAAAACATCGGTTCACTCTAAGCATCTACTGATTGGTCAAATCAGTAATATAAGTACTTGTATTGTTGTAAACATACTATTCAGGAACCAATCCCTAAACATTATTTTACAAAATCACAACAAAAAATACATTTTTTTGTCTTAGTGATAGAGTTGTTAGAGGGAGGGGGCTGTGACTGTTTAGTGGATAGGCAACTAGCCTCCTATCACTTTGATCCAGGTTTGATTCGCCTGTGATAAACGTGGAGGGCGCTGATTGTGTCCGGCGGGTTTTCTCGGGGTAATCCAGTTTCCATCGTCCGTGGGTTCCGACACCGCTCCGTAGTCACTCGTGTCACGTGGTCATTTATGTAACTTAAAGTCCGACCGAGGCCAAATTTTGGCAACTTGGCGCATGGAACAGTGAAGTATGACACTATGATTATACGGAGGATTCTAGTCCAAAAACATCGCCGACGAAAAAAACGTTTGAAGGTAACTTACCTGTAAACAAATACTTCTGAAGTTCAAAATTATAATAGGAACCGTCAACTGTAGATACTTAGACTGCAGAGGTAACATTAGATATAGTTAAGTATTTAAACCATTTAATTTAGTCTAGTCAGATCAAGTTTGCCGTTTCTTCACCAAACGGCACTAAATTAAATATTTTCAATTGGTTAATGCGTCCGTACATTTGACTGAAATGAAGATGTTTCCATGAGGGCAAAATTATATCCAAGTTTAACTCAGGTTAAAATACAGTAGTGACAGAAATATAAGTATACTTGTGTATGTTAGTGTATTATGAGGACGTTTTGATTGCTGCACGCCGGATGTTGAAAAGTTGTTACATAATTGTATAGATATTCACGACTACTCTGTATTCTCAAGTCCGTCTTAAAATAAGTTTCGATATCCGTTTCCGGGAAATACGTCTGAAACTGGTATAAAAGTGAACTAATTCATTGCTTTCCCGGTAACGGAAACGATAAACACGAATATAGAAGGCGTTGCTTTCTTTATTTTTTACGAAAAAATAAATACATTTCAATACGTAAAAAAAGGGTATGAGACGCAATACTCCAGTCAGTACCGTTAGGCCTACGTAAGGAAGTCTTCTTGACAGAACAGAATAGACTAGAAGATACAGGTACGTTAGAGGCAAAGCAGATGTTGGCTCTGCTGATTTTTGCTATTACGTAGAAGAAGAAGAGAAAAAGAATAATGAGATTTAGAACAAGGAAAAACATAAGAAAGGAAATTGTATATACAGCAAAGCTTCCATCGTATCAAACACGCCAAATTAAAATAAATGATTAGGTATTTGGCAACCAGTAAAAAAATTATTATAATATATTATTTCAGATTAATTAACTTTGTGTTAGTTTCCTGTTAAAATTTTGCAAAATATTGCAAGCGACTGTTTACTGAGTGTAACAGAGGTTTTCATAATGTCATCATGAAAGGAACTGGTAACATTGTTATTGTTTTGTTTTTCAGTATGAAAATGTAGTCTACATGTAGGTCAATAAAAAAACTTCTTTCGTATTTTTTTTTTTCGAATAAAAGTTTTCTACCTGATTCTGAGCGATTTTGTTTATCACAAAAACATGAAATTTTATAATTTTGTAACCATATGCAAGTAGACCAACTAATTTCAGAGAAAATTATTTCATTTTATTAAGACCGTTGGTTTGCAAATTTTTAATTTCACTTGCTGTTATGGGAATAGCGAATAGTATGCCTGTGATAAATTTCCCATTAAGGATTGATGTAGTTACTGATAACGTCTACAAAACCAACACGTTTCCATGCACATAAAAAAACTGAGAATATTTCGCACTTTAACGATGGCTCCAAATATAGGCTGTCTTTGTTTGTGTGGAGCATACAGCGTGTTACGTATGTTACGTGCTAAACATATTTTAAATACATTTAAAAACGAAAAAAAAAAAAAAAAAACACCCACACACTCCAAGCTATTCAAGCCGCCTACCCCACGCTTCAAATGCGCTGCAGTGAGTTAGAAAACAGGATTTTCTCCGAAACATTTACACGTGTGCCAATTGTGCCAACGTACGATAAGAAAACACACTTCTGACAAGGTCGCAACGCCATTGCTAAGACACTACGCTCATTAAGGCTCGGTTCAGTCATCATATTGAATATTATTATTTTTCGCTGTTTTTAGAATTCTGAGAAGAAAAATGTTAAATCGGCGACTATACCGCAAATTCTATCTACTTTATGCTACATTACAAGCATGAAAATAGAGCTAGTAATGTATAGTTAGGACGCTATCAGTCAGCAAGTTATGAATATAGAAAAATTTGCCACACAAATTGCGGCGTTATTATATGTGAACATATAAATTCGTAAGCTCTGTACTGTAGTGAAATGTAAATAGAATTTAAGGCATAATCGCATGTTTAACATTTTTCTTGTTAGAATTTCAAAAAAACTGAAGCCTAGAAGTGCGGAAGCGGTAAGGAGCACAAAGCACGCACATCACCATAGACATCTATAGTAGAAGGCCGCGGCGTTAGATCTGGCAACTCTGCACATAAGGATCATTTTTACTCTTCTTTTATCCCTCAAATAGCAGTGGCTGTACCTGATTCTTTACTCTGCTCTACATACCTCCCCCTTACCCCTGTGGCATGTAGATTTCAGGACGTGTGTGATATTTACCTTCCACGAAATATTCCAAAATTTTCTGGTAAGGATTTATCCCGACGATAGTTCCATAACATAAATTGTGCTTATTAGAAATGTCACTTTTTTTTTCTGGTTGTTTTACTAATACAGAAAAAAACGTTCTACTTATTAAACAGTATGCTGTCTGGTGACGAACAAGGAAATGCGTTTTTTTAAAGAACTTGCTTATTACAACACACAAAACACATTTTCTGAAGCGGCCTTTCTTAATAGGTTCGTGAACTATAAAGCCCCTACAAACGCCTCATAAATGAAGTTCCAACTATTAACTTTGCATTTAGGACATGTAACTTCAAGCTGGATTTAGAATTTTAAGTGTATATATACATTTTTTGTATTTTTAAATTCGAATAATGCTAACTTAAGCATATAAAATTGAAGTTTTATTATTAAAGTTTCTAATTTAGACTTGCTTAATTAATAAAAAAGAAGCAACAAGGTCACTGTCGCCGGAAAACCAAAATCTTGCCCCCCCCCCCCCCCCCCCCCCCCCCTCCTCCTAGAAAAACCTGAAATGACGCCACTGCCGTTGGCGAGACAAAACAAGTGTTAAAATGACCCTTCCTGGCAGAGTTGCAAGAATTAAGGCTGCCGCCTTCTACTACTAAAAATGGCTTTGGCATCACGCCTCTACCTAGTCTCTAGGCGCAAGTCTCTGAACTTGTGTGTAATATTCTTGCTGACAACTCGCCTCTACGAGACATTCTGTGGTGATAGTATCGTTTTATGACGTATTGTCAAATATAAAGGTGTACTATACACGCATAAAACCGTCAAAAAATCTGGCCAAGATTTTGATAAAACAGGACCGTAAAACATCCATTTTTGACATTCTCGGCCGCTTGTAAATAATTTATAGACTGATGGAGGATCTGAAATGTCTGTACAAATGTGTGGACCTTATATGGACGTTATTCATAAGCGGACTTCACTCACGAAGGCTTAGCAGTGTGTTTCCTTTACTTACGTTGGCACATTGGGCGCACGTGGGATCGTTTTGTACAAAAAAAACATGTTTACGATCATACTGTAACACATTTTAAGCGCGTGGTTGGCGGCCCCCTTAATAAAGACTTATAGGGGCATAGATGCAAGGAAAACCTTGCATGCCAGTTTGGCGCGCTGTGAATAAAGGCAATAAGTAGGGCTGCGTAGTTTTCCCAAAAAAGATTTTTGCAGCACTTTGTTTCAGTGCCTTACGTGCGCACCTGCATCTCTGCTATGTGGTCAGTGATTGGATGCCTTAAGGGGCCCGCCTCGCGGCACATGTGTTTGTGTGAGTGAGGTATGGTGCTAAGGGCGACGTCGTATGGGCCATACAACGGTGCGTCGCCTCTACGCTTAAGGCGTGCAGTCTTCGCGAAAAAACAAATTTCCTATGTGACTTTAAGTGGTGACCCAATTGTTTTATTTACGAAATCACTTTACTACTAAAGTCCAATGCACTACCCTTAAGTGGTTTCACATGTATTCGGCTAGTATATTTTCCGCTATAGCAGCCTGAAAACCCCGTTTTAACCCATTTTGACGTGCCCTAAAAGGGGATTTCTAATACGTGTGTTGTCTTGAAAGTACTTAAGGGCAGTCATCTGAAGCGTGTGTTCTTTTCGTAGGGAAACGGCGTGAACACACTTGTATTAGTTTCGGTATAAAACTTTTTCTTCAAACACGCTGCAGTGAGATTTTACGGCAACGAGGCGGACCCCTTAACATACAACATCTGGAGGTTAAACCCCCAAATCACATAATTATGTGTTGTGTCACAGTTATCTATGTACTGATTGGCACAGTCAAATGAATAACGACTCTGCACAAAAACACTCTGCCAATAATCATGAAGTTGAGCTGCAGGTGTGCACGTAAGACACTGAAACAAAGTGGGGAAAAAAATCTTTTTGCGAAAATCACTGGGCCCTAGCAATATGCTTCTCATCGCTCTTATCGCCCCGCTGTTCCTATGCCTAAAACGCGCAAAATTTGAAACCGGTAAAGACGCCTCTTAAAATGAACGCGGAAAGATTAACTGCGTGAAGCACACCGGCTGTGTTTTCGAGACGTATTCTCCGGCTGATAGATAAATCTCAGCACGTTAGGAGACAGATTCCCCAGCCGTTAGCCGCCAATATTGCCCCCCACAATCCCCCCTCCCCCTTAAACACCATTTTTCCTTCGACGACGGCGATTCTGCGGGCACGCCCTTCCGGTATATCACCCAGAACCCTGGCGCGCGGGTAAGTGACGGTGAAACAACGGTTTATTTATTAAACTTGAGATATTGTATGAATTGGGGGGGTGGGGAGCCACCCTCGCTGCTCTTCAATCACCCCCCGTGGCTGTTATTGTAACCGGCCTATGGCGCACATGAAGAAGGGGTGGGGATGAAGAACGAAAGGGGATGACGGGTAGAAGGGGGGAGGGAAAACGCGCTCAGTCAGCGGCGAGGGGGTGAAGAGCAAACAAAGCGTTGAGCTTCGTTCCGCCGCCACTTGGAGCGCCCCTGAACCTCTCTTCTTTGCATTCCGGCCCTTACACCCCTTCCCTTCTCCCCGTCAGCCTTTCACAAGCCACCGGAACGTGGCTTATCACTCCTGTAGCTACTGTACATACGCACGTACCAATGGGAGAATGGGCTTCGGCGCAGGCTTTATCCCCTACATTGATATTTACCTTCCACGAAATATTCCAAAGTTTTCTAGTAAGGATTCATCCCGGCGATAGTTCTAGGACATAAATTGTGCACATTAGAAACGTCACTTTTTATCTGGTTGTTTTACTAATACAGAAAAAACGTTCTACTTAAACAGTATGCTGTCTGGTGACGAACAGGGAATTGCGTTTTTTAAAGAAACTATTCCATGTGTGCCCATTGTGTCAATGTATGAAATAAACACTTCGAAAAAGGAAGGAATGTTAGTGTTTAAATGCACCATTAACGTAATAATAATAATAATAGTTTTTAAGCCCTCCAAACATAGCTGAAAACAGCCTGTTCATACCGCCGTACTTCAAAATGCGCTTACTGGATGTATGTGAAACTCGGATAGAAATTTGCACTGAACTTTGCTACAGAATTTCCACCAATAAAATGATACAGCCACCGCTTAGTGTTCCATGGTAAAAATGGATCGGCGGGAATCTTGCGCGCTAGTTCAGCGCTTGGCTCGTTGAGGCGATGTGACATTTGATGCGCGCTTCAAGTTCGTCCTTATAGCTCCGTCGCTTCTGAACCTCTCACTCGCAAAATCACTCAAGGCATGCGGCGCTCTTAAGAGCGTTTATGTGCGATAATGATCTAAATTTTATGTTTTTATGAAATGCTGTCAGTTTTGTAGACACTACTGGAGTGTACTTGTTCATTTTACAAAACAATTTCAGCTCTCATAGTTTTCTCATAACGGTGCGTCAGTGAAAATTTGCATGTTACCCTCCCATGCAAATAGTGAAAACCAATCGACTTACGTAAGTGAAATAATTCACTTTACAATGATATGCCATGGGATATGTAATAAAATATTTTCAAAAAATCTCGTGAACCATTTTTGTATTTTAAAATATTGCTGAATCTGCAAGTTTTTTCTGTAATTTTAGTATTTTTATTTAATTAAAGATATTACGTTGTTGGTTTTTAAATGTTTTGCTGTTTAACTTATTGGACCTAAGTTCAAAGTGAATTATTTTATTTAAGTATGTCAGTTGGTTTTCAAAACTTACACGGCAGCGTTACAAGCAAAATTTACTTTGACACATAGTTATGAGGAAACTATTCGAGCTATAATTGTTTTGTAAGAGAAACCTGAACTCACAAGTATCGTCTACAAAACAAATACTATTTCATAAAAGTATGTAAATTGAGGAGGTTTCCGGAAGACAAGCACATGATAGAAGTATGTTTTTTTATCACGTACACCAACAATAAAGACGAGGAGAGTGTTAGTTTTGTAGTGATACATCGGTGCACAACAGTGTCTATGGATTTAGACAGAGTTGTTTTTGTTATTTCATTGAGGGGATACATTTAATAATAGTATTACAATATGTTTGAGTCTGATTGGTTAAACTTACGATTTTCACTGCCGAACTTAAAAGAAGTAAGCAGTACCAATTCGATTGTGTATGCTTCGGTTAAATTCAATCTGATGGAAAAAAATTCTAAGGCTTACTGCTTAATGTCTTTCAAGAAGGAAAAAATATATAATTTTATGTTGTGAATGAAATAATGATAGTTTTGGATACGTTATTTGGGAGTACATTGTCCATTTACAGGAAGAAAAAAAAAGCTCAGCCAGTTTCCAAAGACAACATTTGCATGATTTTAGTTCATACAACCCCGAAAACCAATCAACATAATGAAACAAAATAATTTGCAGTAAAAGAACATGTCACGGACTAGGCCTTTAAGTATATATAAATCCATTGAAGCATTTTTTTATTTAATTTCAGAAATTTTGAATTTTTTTTGTTATTTTAGATTTTTTTTCTAAATTAAAAAACATTCTGTAGTGAATCTTTGTATACTAAAGTCATAGACCGTGACATGTACTTTTGCCCTGAATTATTGCGTTTCTTTATGTTAATTGGTTTCGGGGGTGTATGAAAAGTTGTGATCTTTGAAAGAACTGTGCAATGGGAGTGCATGACTGGATTCAGTTTCTTGGACGTACTCCATTGCAAATTGAATAGCTGTCAAAGAAAACTAAACAAAATCAAAACCGTAAAATAAGCAGAGTATGCTTTAAAGCATAATCTGCTTATTTTATGGTTTTGATTTTATTTTGTTTAGTTTTCTTTGACAATCATTCAATTTGCAATGGAGTACGTCCAAGAAACTGAATCCAGTCATGAAAAGATGCAAATTTTGACCTCTAAATACTATTGTGGGAAAAGTTGTTGACCTTATTTTTTTAAAAGAGGAAAATGTACTCCCAGTAATGTCTCTAAAACTAACACTGTTTCATACAAATATCAAATTATGTTTTTTTACCCTCTTGAACGACATTAAGAAGGTACGGTAGATAAGCGCTGAGTTCTGCAATTGAGATATACGCTTTTTGAAAGTCAATATACAAAATTACTACGTAACAGCAATCCTTGATAATTATATTTGCTAACTTTATGTAGAAACATTTACCCAGAATGATGCATTTATTAAACGTGCCCTCTTGCGTCGCAATTAAATGTACGAGATTTCGGCGTCAGATATTGTTCTCCAGCTACACGTTAACTGAGAAAAACTTTTGCTCAGAAAGTTGGCAAAAACTATTGTCTGGGATTGCTGTTTTTTGATTTTTGCAAATTGGCTTCGAGAAACCTACAATTCTGAACAGATGCTTTTAGAGCTGAATTATGTACCACGCACTCTTTAAGTCTTAATGTTTAAGTTATAATTGTGTAGAGGGCTTAAGGCTCATGTTACTGTCTGTGAGTCAGATACAGTGGCTCGCTCTACAGAACAATGACGCGGGGTCTGGACCATGGCGTCTTGTTCGCTGAGAGGTGTGTGTTGGGGGGGAGGGGGGCTTCCACGGAGCGTTATTAGCTCACGGACGCCAGTGTTAACATGGCGAGGGCCTACCACGTGACTGGAACACCAATGATATTCATCAGGCCCAGGCGAGGGTGGAAATGGATCCCGGGATTACTTAAGAGGGCAGGGGTGGCGGGTCCGACCCCACGCGCGGTCGCTCGGTGTACACAAGAAAGGGAGGGGGGTTGGAAGGGACGCCACCCCCTTCTCAACTTCTCCACCCCTTCCTTCGCCGTAAATATCGACCCTCCCCTGTTTCCCTAGCTGGGGCGCCGTGTGCAGCGGCCGTAAATATGATAACAGCCCCTCTCGCGCCGTAAGACGGCGTCCCTAGGCTGGATGCCGGGACGCCCAGCTTCCCTTCCAGACGCCCGCAGACGCCCTTAATCCTCTAGGGAGAGAGGCGAGGGTTGCAGAGCTAGCAGGGGCATTGACGGCGGTGCTGTCTGTGAGTCTGCCTCGACGCAAGACGTGCAGGTTCGGTGTTTTCCTTTCTGAGAGACCTCTCATATTTGCATTCCTTGGCCGCGGTCACACTAGATACCTAACTACTTCACTTGAACATGTTCCGTTTTATGGAGCGATTACACGAGCTACGAACGAGTTCAGATCGCGGTCTCTTCTCGTTCAAAGTAAACTGGATTCATATGTAGTTTCGAACAACATATCTACCACGCTTCTCTCCTATTGGCTGCTTGGAGTAACGAGCTGTGTATACGGATGCTGTTTGATCCTCATTGTGCACTCTTTAAATTAATTTTTAGGTGTAAAATAATTATATCCACTTGACACACACAGTAGCATATCAGTTAAGATGCAATATGATTGTTAAAAAGTCATGAATGTTGAGTGTAGAGTGATAATAGTTGAATATATAGTACTTTCAGGTTCCAAGTTTATTGAGGTTAGAAAGTTCGTTGAGCTTATTCAGTCATGTAACCTCGCAAACATGTTTAAGCTTTAGATACGATAAAGCATGGCTGCCGAATGTATTTAGCTGAACAAGTTTAAGACCTTTAGTGTGGCCGTGGCCCTGGACCCAGATTAGCCTAAGTGGGTGGAGTTATGCTGAACTGAACCAATCCACAGAGTAATTTATTTTGAGATTATTATCGCAAGTAGAGAAAGAAGGTAAGAAGAATATCCTAGAAAAAGAAAAAGGATTATATAAAAGTATTTTAATTTAAAAAAAAAAGGCCAGAAAAATTGGTTTCTACAAGTTTATGTGGACACAGTAGACTTTGAACGTGAATATCTCAGTTCCAGTAATTTGTGGATTGCTTCCTTTTTTCATAACTGCATCAAAAAATAACTATAGTAGGTTTGAGATTAAAGTGAGCACTTCTGAAACACAAGTAACTTTTTGACTTTCAGATAATTTGTAATTTTTTGTCAGTTTTTATGAAAACGAAGCATAAATACAGTCTGTTCTGGATAGATCGGAAACTAAAAATTTGACCGTTGAAAATTTTCACTAGTCGTTACTTTATTGAATTCAACAGTAACAATAATTTCCTTACTGCTCGTATGGTTCGCAGCGAATTGCGGAATATAGTTCCATGCATTTTCCTATTTTGACACAGCGATAGTGAAATAAAATTAACCGAAATTGACATACTTGCATTTTATAAGATTGATAAACTTTTTTTCAAACAAAACATAATTGATTCCTACCGACTACAGAATTTTTCTTACGCGCAAATATAAATTTAGCAGGGTTATTTGAGTGCTCATCGTCTGTAACAATGATTGTTCACAGATTGTACTGTGATCAGAAGTTAACGATAAACAATACTTGTAAATCTTTATTCTAGACGAGGTGGTCCACGTGAGAGTTAGTGGACCTGGCGGGTGAGACGTGCTGTAACGTGGCACGGAAAGTATTTTTTCTTGTATTAGTATTGAAAATGTTTCCAATAAGATTATCTACGAAAAGAATACACACTTCAAACTGTGTCCCTATGATTCTAAAAATGCCGTCCGCTAGTTAAAAACAATTTCCAAGCTCCTCAAAAGTGTTTAAAAAAAATTACTTTTTCACGTTGCTGTAGCTGAGAAAATATCGACCGAAATCGGGAAACCAAATCATATAAACCTGCATTGGACTTTACCTCATACTTTCCACAAGTAAAATAATAGGGTCATCGCTTGAAGTCCCGTTGAAAAACGGTTTCTACGAAAACACTGCACTCTAGTTTAGTCCTTCGCGCCTAGAGGCGATGAGGTGTTTGACGGACGTATTAAATTCGCCTTATCGCCTTCCTCGTTTCCGTGCCTCGAACGTAAAAAAAAAGCTAGTGTCCACTAGCTCTTAAAACTGCTCAGTTTATCGTGACCCACCTATACAAGCGTATATGCACCGGTGCAGCACAGGCGTAGAGCAAGTAATATAGGTCGGCACTCGCACTTCTGAAAACTGACTAGCGCTGAAGCAGAACTTTGTATGCACTTCGCAACCAGAACGTGACCTATTGCACTGTGTGAGCGTATTTATATTTATTTATTTACCCTCGTACAGTTCAGCCACAGGCCGGTTTGAAACCAATCCAATACGTGTGACGTATACAGCAGAATTATATATTAAAATTTCACGGTACAAAAATATTAAAAAAAAAAAACTAAATGACAAAACAGTAAAAAAATTGAACTAATATAAGGAATATTACAACTATAACGAAATATTAAATAATTGTTACAGTTCTTATTTCGAGTCTAATTACAGCCATAGAAACTTCGATAAAATGTATTTCCTCCATTGAACAATAATTAATTTATATATTTTATAAGTTCGTATTTAATAGACATGTGTTTGCCTTCATCCTCTGGACATTCGAATAGCGTTTCTTGTTTACTAACATTTCATCCCCCAATTGAGTTATCATACAGGAAAATGGCATATTTTGTAAAGTGAGCATCCGTGAGCAGGTACTCGTAGGTTCTTTGTATGTAGGGTTAAGTGTATATGCGCAACGAGACCCAACGCAGGTGCTAATTTTGCGCTGCACCAATAGTTTCGTGATAATAACCTCCCCCCTCCCTTCCCCCTCCAAAAGGGTTTGGAGTCGTAAGTGATTGCAGCCACATCAACCACGCAGCTAAGAGAGTGCATTTTCCATCCCAGAATTCGGAAGATGAGTAAGAAACGACCAGGGGCGAAGCCAAATATTTTTTTGTGCTGCGGGGAAGAGGGGGGATATATTATTTTGTGTTATTACAATGCGTATTCCTACGTACATGCACAGAAAAATGATCAATTTTTAACCCGCGACGCAAAAAGAGGAATGTAATAAGTTTGACGTGACTGTCTGTGGCATCGTAGCTCCTAAACGAATGGACCTATTTTGATGCGGGTTTTTTGTTTGAAAGCTGACTTGATCGGAGTGTTCTTAGCTACGATTCAAGGAAATCTAATCAGCCGTTTAAAGATCATCAGCTCTTTTATAGTTTTTTATAGTGAATGTGAGCAATTCCACTGGTCTGGTCTATTTGAAATTAAGTATCCTGAGTCGGGGGTTTTTTTTTTTAATTTTAAATTTAAGTCTTAACTTGTGTTTGCTTAGAATTATTGCAGACATGTTTAGTTTATAGGTGCTATCGGATAGTTTTGAAATTTTTATAGAAATTTAGGATAGTTCAGAGATAAGGGGATGTATCCCTATATCAACAGTCTCCTGGAAACAGAGTACATGAGGTAAATATCCCTCTTTTGTTTGATGGTCATTCGTGTGTCTGTTGAAGACCACGACCATATAAGAACAGTCTGGACACTGATGTTGGGAAGCTACCCTCATATGACATATTGGCGCCACTGGTACATTGCAGTAAATGGAAACTTCGAGTAGCAAGTTCGTGTTGTGGCCGCTAGGGGCACTAGCAGTGTGATGGTTGTTTTGTTCAATGCCCGGTTCTAAGTAGAGTCCTCGTATTCATATTTCGTTCATGACCCTAGGTTCACAAATGCTTAGGTACATATTATATAGAAGACAGATAGAAGTAAACAAATATGTAATACGTTTTACATCATTAAAAAAACGTTAATGTGAAAGGTGCTTGAAATAGTAGCCATCAATTCAATACGTTGTATGCTCCGTCTGGTTATGACAGATCACAATGGGAATAATCGCGGTACGTCCCAGGTAATTCCAGCGACATGTTTCGTTGTTTGCCTTAAAAGAGTTTGACATAAACGCCTTTAGGGTAAATGCCTGATGGAGTAAAAACTTTAGGGAAAACGATTTAAACGGTCTGACGACTTTAGGGCAAACAAGCGATTTTAGTGTTAACGCCTTTATACGTGAATGTAAGTGATTTTCTAAAGATTAGGGCAAACGACTTTAGGTCAAATGGCGGTGCAGGAAATTATTTGAGGTTGAACGCCTTAAGGAAAAATGACTTTAGGATTAACAACGGTGCATAAAATACTTTTAGGGCAAATTATGTTATCAATTTGCCTATTCTCAAGCTTTTCTGATCTATGGCAAAAGTTACTAATTCTAGAGAAGAGAAATTTGTAGAGCCTTTTGGACAAATGACTTAAGGATAACGGCGGTACAAAAATACTTCTAGGACAGACGACGCGTTCCCTTTGAATGTGTGCACTTCTCTGACGTCTCGACTATTCGTCTCAAGAGTCTACAGTTTGCCTAAGTGCGTCTCATGTTTCCTTTCGGAGGATCTAGCCTGTAAGCGACGTATTTTATCATATCGATTTGTGATTAAAATATGATTACAAATTGCCAATAATCTCCGAAATTGGAATCTTACGAATACTTACAGCCTATGAGACAACGTTACAGCACTAATGTAGACTATTTAATGACACTGTCGGTCAACAACGTGTCAACACAATTGCTGTTGTAGAGAGACTAGCCACGCGCAGTATTTCTATACTCTTGACGTACTGTGTACTCACGTGTTTTGTTTTCAAACGTTTGGTTATCTGGCTGTGGTCTGTAATGACAGCATTTTGTTTTTTCGAATGTACTGCATATTGACAGCATTTGTTACTCTTTTAGTTGTCAGTAGACGGCACGGGGGTAGCATAAGGTCTGAATGAAGGCGAGGGGAGTGAAGCCAAGATGGGGGAGAGATAGCCACCAAATTGGCCAGCCGCCATACTGCTTTAACCTCAAAAGTTCACATCCGACTGGAATTTTCAATGGTAAACTAATGTATTATGCTCTTTAATTGATGTTTTAGGTTTAAAACGCTATATTTTAGCCCTGTTTACATACTTCCTAACTAATATTTCCTCAATTTTTTAATTACTCGGCTTATTGGTACCAACCATGTCAACCGTTTGTTTGGTTACAATACCCGGCGACATGCTCCATCTGGATCCTTCTAACATCTTTGGTAGACGGCATTTGCCTAGAATGTATGGCGTCGTGTGGTAAATCTCTCATCTGTTTAAGGGCACTGAATCGTGGAGCAACGCACGAGGCATTAAAAAAACGCGGTATCGTAAATCCGGCCTTAAGTCCAATGAACAATGTATTAAACTATGCTCAATCAACTACGTACACATCCAGATAATCCAACATACCAGTTAACCAGACAGATGTGCCCCAGACAATCCCTTCGCCGCCCGTCTTCATAACCTTTGAACCCTCCTCCACCCCTGTTTTAAAGCCACACACATTTCTCAGAGCCTAACGTCCATACAGGAAGAACATATTTGCAACTGTTACACATGTTATATACGAAGAACCTTGTCAAAGTGATTTGTTTACCAGCTCCCCCCCTCCTTCCCCCACAGCTAAACTAGAATAGGAAAATCTATTCATTAGCGAAGGTACTCGAAGCCTGCGGTCGTACTACGTATTTCATTAAAAAAATTAGACTTAAAGAATATGCTTGTATTTATGACACGTAATTATGAGATGATTCAACAAACACACAATTTAAATATCAACGTTTGAATTCCGATGCTGGCAGTTCCATATTTATTGCTCGTTTCTTAATAACAACTATTTTAATAGGTTCCGAGTATTTTGATGGATATTTACTTGAAACTTCAAAAGACGAGAATCGGATTGGTGACGTGTCGATTTCATATTTGTACTATAGAGTTACATTGAAATTAGATGGAAATTTGAAAATTGTCCATAATAAATGTAGTCCATCCCTCATCAAATTAATGAAATAAAAGTCGCCGGTTGACATACTTCTACCAACATCAAAACGTGAAAAATTGTATTTTAAGTAGTTATGTAGCCAAAGTGGGGTTGACAGTTCTGTTGAACCCAGTTAGGATATTTTTCGAAAAATTTGTTGAAAAATTATTTCAGTTCCAAAACATTAAGATAAAAACTTTTCTTATATGTGCGGTGTTGTTTTTCGAAAACACATGAAAATAAGAAAATAAGAGATTTCTCCTTGTACTGTGAACGACCCATAAACTGGATAGCTCACACTTTAACGAAGAACCATAAAAGCAGAAAGCTTTCTCCATCATCTCTGAAGTAATCTGAACTGATGATGGATGCAACCTGTGATTTTACGTCACAGTGAACAAATGAAAGAAGGGTCACCACGTCACCACCTATGTACATGATACATAGTTTCCTTAAAGAAGGTTTTAACCATATCCATATGTGGGTATAGAGGACCATCAGTTCATGTTCGAAAGCCATCTTGTTCATAAAAAAAAGTCTAATAAACTTACTAATATTACATGCTTGTAAAATTTACCCACCGCGCTGGCGTATTTATCGTACCAGTGCGACTTTTGGATGATTCCATAAGTCTACAGTTGAGATGACTTGGAAACTCTGTGGCTACAAATAATTTGAAGTATGGGATTTGACTTAAAATGAAACAGTTAACAGCTGACTATCTACTGTAATATTCCATGCCTAATTTCATACCAATAATTACAAAGGCAGTAAAGTCATTTTTAGTACATTTGTACTGTTTTGGAGTAACATTGTACCGCACATTTCGTTTACAAAATGTTTACTAGTCCTTCAACACTGAGCAAATTTCGTTATTAACAATTTTATTTACCAATAACACAACAGTATTAATGAAATATTTGATACTTCACTTGAAGTTAAATTTGTCTAGTGGAACAAAGTTGCCCTAGTGAGTACAAACCTCAAGTTACCAATGTCAATTTTTATCAAACACGGTACTATCGGTTGGGGTGAAATTTCGCATAGAAGTAATATGCAGAGCTTAGTTAATGGGTGATTCATCGAGGAATTATTTGCAGAAGTATAGCCTATTCATGGTAATGTGAGAATTGTTGAAGCCTCGGATATCGGTTTTTTTTACAGGCAATAAGAAACTTTCCACAGCTTAATTCAATAAATATTGCTGTCTAATTTGAGGAGCAAACATTCAAAACCAGACATGTCCAAAACCCAGAAAATGAGTAAAATGCTCTTTCTAAATCAATATGATGTGTTACATACGAGTATGAACTCAAGACACCATAAAAAAAACACATGTATTATTAAAATAGGCATGTTTATTCTCAGTTAGTGCTATAAAATATCATGTTTATTCACTTTTTCTACAGCTAGATAAGATGGACATGTCCGGTTTTGAAACTTTGCTCTTCATTTATAGACGCCGTGCTGTAATCAAAAGATAATGTGTGAGGAAACGATGAAAATAGGTATTTGCCATGTTTTCGAGTTTTTATAAACTTTAATTACTAACTGATGCCTGTCCGTTAAAAATTTTGCAAACGACTTTAAGCTAACTTGCCAATGAGCTAGACTTCAAACTTAAAACATATGTAACTCAGAACTCAGAACTGGACGACAACGCAATATTAATTCGCTTTCTTGTCTGTGTGGTTGTTGCTTGTCTGTTCGGTACAAATTTTGTTTGTTTAAAATAGATTACGAAATTTCACACACAAGACTTAAAAGCAGACGAAGCAAAAAATGTATTTATCTTATAAAATAAAGTAATATTTAACACTAAAAACGTGGGGCGCATGTAATAGACAATAATGAGTGTAAAGAGTAGCATTAGAAACCTTATTCTATTTGAATTGCCATACAATTGTTACTGATTAAGGTGAACTATAAATGTATCAATATCTATTTCATGCACCCCATGTTTTTTTTACTTTAAATAACACAAGCATTTTCATAGACGAAACCATTTTACATTTTTTAGTCTGTTTTAAAACGTGATGCACCGTCAAGCGGGATGTCTTTGTGACAACAGGGGTGAACTTGTGCCACTCAGAATTTTTTATTTTTAGATTATTTGAGTGCTAAAAACTACATATATAAACAATCCACTTAAAATTTAAATTGATCTACTAAACAACTACGAAATAGACATTGTACGTGGCACAGTCACCTGCAGTTGGCACAAAGTATTTATTTAGTTTTAATTCTTGGCTATACAGTATTCTAAAGACTTCAGTTTACCGTGAGCAACCTATATGAAAGTTTCCTGGAGAGAATTTGTTCCTCAACGAAAATTTACGGCGTTTGAGCTATTTGCACACATTTTGACTCCTGTCTTCACAAGGAGAAGTTTTCGAATAAATTCACAAACTCAGCAGTCCAGTGGTATTCCGTCGTCTGCGTGGCTTCCTAGAATTTGCTTTTTTTTTTCTCCCACCGAACAATTTGTTTGATGGACGGTCCAGTGGGAGAGAAGAGAAAAGAACCACGTCTTGGAAATCTTTGCAAGCGTTACACGAGGGGAAAAAAAGGAGATAGTCACAGAGTTTGTAGCAAAATTTTCTTCATCGGTAAAAAAAAAAAATTTTTTTGAGAGGGCCCGAATGTAGAAACCGCAAAGGTTTTATTTTGGTTTGCATTATAATACCAAATTGCTTCAAAGTTATCGTAGCCAACTGGCTTTTCGATGAAAAAAATATATCCCTTTCATACAATACAGTCAAAATGTGTTTCTTCAATGCGTTATTTTTTCATCTTACAAACAACGGTTTTTACACCTGTAATTCAATACCCAATCAATGAAAAAATGTCATGGTTTTCAGAGAATGAAATTACGAACGTGTGGCTTATAACGAAGGTGTCTTCTGAAATTCGTATAAGATGTCCACAGTGAAAAATCACACACATTGCTAAGCAGGTTAACTGCCTTAATTTAAATTTGTTTTATTCGTGACTTCATTAGGTACATTACTTTATACATGTCGTACTCTGTAAATATGTTTTTCGTGTTATTAATTACCTACGTTGCAAACAATAATTATCATCTTGCTAACCTACATTGTTAGCAAATACAGTAGTGTCACCATTTTCTTGCACTTAAAATACTAATAAAAAATTTTTACACTAGTGATTGTTTTTTCCTTACTGCATTACACACACATACAAAAAATATATATATACTTATTTATTTATTCACATGTCAAGTTCTTTCATCCTCTCTCCCGCTCTCCCTCTATTTCTATGTTTTTCGCTCCCTCACATGTTCTATTTATACTGTAATTGGTAGAAGTATGCATTTTTATAACAAAAAAAAATTACATGTAACAATAACAGCAAACTGATATAATTAACAATACAAGAAAATGAAAGAAGATAAGAGCTAAATGAAGAACTAAACGAAGCCACAATCCGGAAATAAATGGCGCTGGTATATAACAAATTTGTTAAGCTAATCCAAAGGTTTAAGACTTGAAATAAGTTAAAATTCACAACTGAAAGGGTAGTGATGTGTGCTTAGTTAAGTTTAATACGTTCTACCAATGTTGTCATGTGGGCTTTGAGAATGGTTTAACAAAAATAATCCTAATTTATTGTCAACGATCAGAAGTAAATTTAAGTGTAATATTTAAGCATGGAAAAATATATATTTTACTTAGACCTGAACATAATGATAATATTATATATGTGATAGTGTGAAATTACGTCAAACGATGATAATATTTCATTACATGATTGATATTTAAATTATTTGACCAGTTATTTAACGAAAATTTTGAAACTTTTCGACTTCATTGCAACTGAAATTTCTTACCGGCCCAGGCAAAAAAAGATGAAATATCTTGCAAAAGCTTAAATACGCCGGAAACACCGAAAATAATCAAAATTGGGAAACTATCTTACCACAAAAAACCTGTCAGTTTGTTAGTTACTATTGCTTGCTCATAATTATTTAGTACATGTAGTTCGTGATAAAGTGAGCATTTTGTTAGTCGAGCTTTGAAAAAACAATTGCATGCAAATCAACATGAAAAAAAAAAATACCTGCCGAATCTATTGTTTGCAAATAATTACATAATTTTGTACATATTTTAAAATTTAAATACAGTT
>PNEQ01107939.1:38088-49174 GCA_003012365.1 Medauroidea extradentata
TTTTTTTTTTTTTTTTTTTTGCGAAACTATTTAACGCACATTGTATTTGTTTATCTACGAAAATAACACACACTTCAAACTATGTCGTCATAGTTTTAAAAATTCGGCATGTTTATTAGAAACGTAATTTTCGGGACCCTTCAAAACTGCAAAAAAAGGCTTTTTCCTGAGTGTCGTATCGGGAAAATTAACTACCGCATTCAAAAATACAACTATAGAAACAAGCGTCAGGGTTTCAACTTTGCTGCCCGTAAATAAAGTAATGTGGTCACCGCTTAAAGTCTCATTGTAAAAGGATAATAGTAAAGTACTTCACTCCAGCTGAGTAGGTTGTACGGAGAGGCGATATTGCATTACATATGTCGGTTAGCGGCACCCTTACCGCTTCTGGCTCACACATACACAAACGCAGCCTATCTAGGGAGGCCCACTGAAACAATAGTATACTTGCAGATACCATACTTGTGTTAAAATAGGGACAACAAAACAGTTTTGTTGTTGGTACTACTAGGACAGTTCCTTCAACAATCTGTTATATAGAAGACACAAAGATCCTTGTTGCTTGTACAAACCAGATGGTAGCTTCTACAAAACAGAATGTTGAAGGACCTTTTTAGAGTAGTACCAACAACCAAACTGTTTTGTTGTCCCTATTTTAACACAAGTATGATACCTACAACTATACTCTTTTTCCAGTGCACCTTAATAAAGATCCACGTGTTCACAATTTTTTTCTACGAAGTAAGATATTTGTTTGGTGACAACACTTTATGAATCGTTCTGTATATGAGTAATTTACTTCCATTGTATGAAGAATTTAATGTTGTTCGTAGTGTGTTGGCTATAGAGCTACATAAAACTTGATGTGGGTGTAAGGTTGGTGAAGCGTATATTTACAACGTTGGGTTTCCAGAAAGATGCTACAAGCACGGACTAACGACTCGGTACGTAGACGGATCCCACATTCAATTAGTCGCCTCTACTGGCGGAGAGATTACCGTCTACAGACACACACGCATCAGGGATGATTGATGATTTAGCGTGGGAAGGTTTTCTGCTTCCAGTCAGACTGGCGGTCTGATTGCTTGGAAGGAAAGCACGCAGTCATCGTTGCTTTCACGCGGAACAACTTCTCGTCTGGGGAACGTCTAGACGTATTTGTGCGCTCACGTTTCGTCTTCACGGGCTGATGTCTTCTCTGCTCCTTGGCCGTGTTGGTGTGTGTGAGTCACGTGATCGATGCAGCGCTAGAAGCCTGTGTTATACAGAAGCGCCTGCTGGTCGTGTGTTGGTGTGAGTGAGGCACGGCGCCAAGGGCGATATTAAGGGCGCGCTTCACCTCAGTTTTCAACGTCTTTTATTATTTTTATATTTGTACCAGATATTTGTTCCTTATTTTAGACATAAATTGTGACTAAATCTTCCTCGTAGGAAATTTGTGTAGCTCTCGTAGTTTTTGCGTAATGAGTAGTAAACGTCAAAATTTGCACTTTACGGTTTTATGTACGCCATTTAAACCAACTGACATACCAAACCGAAAAAATTCACAGTGTATAACAATGTTGTAGGCTGTGATTTGATACATATAAAAACAAAAAATATATTTTTTGTATTTAATAAAAATGCTGAATTTTAAAATGAAAATTTTAAAATTTCAATAATTTTTTAAATTACAAAAATAATTTTTTTTGCATGTGTGTCAAATCACAGCCTTGTAATACGTTTATTTTTTTCCCCTTGATACGGCAGCTTTTTTTTTTCAAGCGATTTTGAGAGGCCTGAAAATAATAGTTCTAATAAACGTATTGTCTGTTATGACTTGCCTCGACATAGTTTAAATTGTGTTTTCTTTTCATAAACATACAAAATATGTAATGGACGTAACGTAGTTTCATCAAAAATAATCATTTGTAAATCGCAGGAATGTACTGTATTTAAAGCGCAGGTATGGAGAACACTCAATAATGTAGGAACAAAGATCAACACTACTAATCACACTAATCACGAACTGTGTAGTAATGCGTCGCGCGTAATTATTTCACTCGAAACTGGTGATCCAAAAAAAATTTTAACTATACATGTGTGGTTTTTAAATATTGTGTGTATTATAAACATGTGATTCGGGAAGATTTAAAATTGCTAAAAATACTTTTTACACTCCGATATGTCTAGAAAAATACGAAGTTAATTCCATCATCTCTTAAATTTACATTACAAATTCTACAAAAAAACGCTGCGCAATAATTTAGTGCTTCGCGCATAAACGTTCTTGACGGCCGTTCAGTTGACGCCCATATCACTTCCCATTGTTGATACCTACGGCGAGTAAAAATACATATCTAGCGAGATCATAATTTATGACTACGCCTAAAAATATTCCCTAGAACATTCATTTTTATTTAAGCTCAGAAATGTATACTTTAAATTTTTTACTACCCAATGTCAGTGGTATACAATGTATGAAAATGTATCTTCTTGTAAAAACTTATCAAGGGACAGGTGTCACAGTAAAAGTTTTAATTACAGCCAAAAAAAAATACTTTTGGCTGTTTATGTTGTAGTTAAGAAACCTTACTTTATAACAAAGAAAAGCTTACAAAACTTTTATTAGTGTTACTGTTATTTTTTTATCGGTTTAATTTATTTTGAAGCAAAGAAAACGTTATTTTCAACGTTAAGCTTGTTATAAGAAAACTACAATAATTAACTTGACCACAGTGGTTACTACTGAACTATTTAAATGCAAACATTTTATTCTGTAAACATGAGTGTATACTTGGTACAAAAACTATGCTTTCGTCTAACCTTGCAGCGGTTAACATTAGAGGTCGCGGCGGCCGAGTTGTCAAGACTATTCGCCTCCCATCGTAGCGATCTGGGCTCGATCTTCGGCGGAGTTGGTCATGTGAGACTCGGGCCGGACGATGTCGTTGGCCAGTGAGTTATCTCGGGTATCTCCCGTTACCTCTACCCTTCATTCCATGCCATTCCCCGAGACACGCAGATGTCCACGGACACCCAACAAGAAATCTGCATTCGGTGTACTATTCCCTGGCCCTAGGTTTTCTCCTCATACGATGTGTTTAATATTCACACAACTACTTAATTTATCAGAACGAAGTTTGTTAATGTGGCAGAAGTGTGTATAAGAGACAAAATAATTCCTACTACGTCTGCTGTACACGAAAGACTACTTTTCAGCCTTGCAGACATTTCAGTTACATCAAAGGTGTATATATACATATATATATATATATATATATATATATATATATATATATATATATATATATATATATATATATATTTTTTTTTTTTTTTAAAGTCATCATGTAATAATGTGCGTGGTGTCTCGGTAGTGAAGAGAGTTTCATATTTTTCTCAATACGGCCACGATTGGAGAAGTGGCTAGGGTGCTCATCTTTTACAAAAGATGATAATTTTAATTTTGAGGAAGTATGGTAATATATCTGTTATTAATCTGTGTTGGAATTTTCTGATATAGTCTCTTGTCGATGTAATGTGAAACTTAATACTATGGCAATATTAAATTGTGTTAAGTTGCCGCTTATCCAAGCCAATACGAGTTTATTCGAAAACTACTTCCACGCACAGAATTAACATCTGCGTATGAAAATAATTTTTAATAAAAGACCGTTACACTTTTGTTTAACCGTTTCAGGTTCTCATTATACTTGCGCCGCAAATTACTAAAATGGGTATATTTTAGGACCTATAAAGGCATGAAAGTATGTGTTCAGAATATTTTTAAAGGTACAGACGGATACAACTCACCTTTTACGTCAAATATTACGTCATATAATCACAGGGTCACCATTGAATGTGGGGGGTCATGGTGGTCGAGGGGTTAGACCTCACACCTCACACTGGCGATCCGGGTTCGATTGCCGGCGGGGTCGGTCCCCGGATTTTCGCGCGTGGGAATCGTGCCGGACGATGCTGCTAGTCGGCGGGTTTTCTCGGGGACGTCTCGATTCCCCCACCCTTTCACTCCGGCGCCGCTCACCTCATGTCATCTCTCACTCTCCCTCACTGAATGTATCATACATGTGCGTTGTTGGCAAGAAGACTTCACGCTAGTTCAGCGACTGGCGCCTAGAGTCTAGGGTGAGGCGCGATAGGCGTACAATGTCGTCCTTACTGCTTCTAGGTCTCGAACACGCTAAATAGATTTCCTAAGCCTGCCACCTAAAAGCGCGTTCCAGGCTGTTGCATCTTAGAACCTGCTTACTTGATCGGAGCAGCCTATAAATATGAATGCAGGAAGCTGAGGTCACATATAAGACGTTGTCGCTCGTCCAATCTCGTTGACAGAAAGGACGAGGTCAAAGACTGAGAAGTCAAGAAGCTACAATACTTAATGAGCATAAGAAGGAACATCCACTAGAGTTTATAAGGATTGACGGACTGTAGAGGTTACAGATTTAACGACCAAGATTTTATATTAATGTTTGTGCTCGAACTTTTGTCACTACGGTATACGGCTAATGTAATGTAACGACAGTTGAAAACGATTCATATTTTTTTTTTCGAAATGTGAATATTGTGATGTAAATCATTACATAGTTTCCATAAAAATAGCACGTAAAAGCCCAATTATGATATATTTTCCATTTATTATAATATCTGGGAGGAAAAGCAACGTCATCTATTGACGAAATTTACGCTGTATTAACGAATACTTCTCTAGCGTTATTTACTAAGTTTTCCGTGAACATTTAAGACACACCTGTTATATGTATCATGAAATCTCGTTACTGAAGAATAAAGTGATACTCGGAAGCATACATAATCAGTCGGTTCTTTGCAAACGGCTACCGTGACTTTGAATTCAGGTTTTCAGTTTATGGGAAACGTAAAGCCAAGTCTGCCTGACCTTATCTTTGGCGACGCATTGTGTGCGACTACTTAGGAAGTCATGTATTGAAAACTATCGTAAAGCAAAAGTTCCTGTCGTCGTACATAGTTGTTCACTGCCGTCTATAATGATCTTGGCTGACGAGACGTAAAGCCCTCTTACCTTACCTCTATACTACCGTGGCTGCAGAGATCTATTCCATCGTTTGGAAACTGATTAAGAGAGTTAACAGTGGGCAATGACGGTAACCGTTAAATCATGATCAGTAGTGTATGTCTTGTTGCCTACTACCTCTTCACAAAATATTTATTTATTTTTTTTTTTTAATTCTACAGGATGTTACAAAAAGGTACGGCCAAACTTACAGGAAACATTCCACACACACACAAATAAAGAAAATATGTGATATGGACACATGTCCGGAAACCCTTAATTACCATGGTAGAGCCCCTTCCATTACCTCTCGTTACATGTCATCGTAAAAAAACATTTCGTACAGACACTGTTCCAATTACCCAATGGCGGTGAACCTAGGAAGTAAAGTACATTGTAAAGAACAAATCCATTGGGTATTTGGGACATTTTCTGTACGAAGTGGTTTTTGCGATGTCATGTAACGAGAGGTAATGGAAGGGCTCACTATGGTAACTAAGCGTTTCCGGACATATGTCCATATCACATATTTTCTTTCTTTGTGTGTGTGTGTAGAATATTTCCTGAAAGTTTGGCCGTACCTTTTTGTAACATTCTGTATACAGGATGTCCATAAACAACCTCGTAATAAGCATATCACACAAATTTTGGGCTGAATTGGAAAAGAAAATGTTATTGGCAAAATGGTGTACAGTGATATTTACATGCATAATGTGGCAACATAGCGGTATAGTTAGTACCCTCTTGCGCTACACAGAGACCTTTCTTATCTTACTGTAGTCTGGCTCATGAATGAATTATATTTTTTGACCGTTCTACTGGCGTCTTTCAATGGAAAATGCAATGTGTTCATCTATCACAGGTGACTTCTGAACAAACAAACTAAGCCGACTGGCAAACTGCGCAGTATTTCAGAAGGAAAAGTATTTTCCTATAGCTCTGTGCACACAGGGTAATCTTCAGAACTGTCAAAAACTAATAAATATTACCTAAGATAGACTTACATATTGCAAAATTGCCGAGTGCTTTTTTTGCACAAACCAAATGAGGCAGAAGCAAAACAGTTTTTACATGGAAACAGCTTTAAAAATAAATGCCAACACAACTGTCAAAAAATATAATTCTTTCATGAGACAGACTATACTACTGTTATGACCTGCATATTAAGGGTGCAGGTTTAAATCCCGAGCAGTCAAAACATGATTCTACGCTTACTTGACGTAACATACATAATACCTTGACGTGGACTATCTCCGTGCAGTGTTGCCACATTGTTACATACTGAAGAAGAATTTTGGGCATATGCCATCGCAGCAAATGGCGTGTCACAGAAAACCAGAGAATACAAACAAGTGAACATACAAGTAAACAAAGGAACTTTGTTTGGAACTGGCAAACAAAGGTAAACCTTTATACACTTTCACAAGGAATTCAGTCAATGATTTACAAGAAAATAAATTAAATCAAACGCGCACCTAACTTACCGACGGAATTCCTTTTGCGGAATAATCTGAGATTTTTTTATTTTCATTTTTTTCCGTTGTCATTTGCTGCTTGGGTGTTAGTTTATGTTCATTTATTGTCTTGTAAATCATTGACAATTTGTTTGTTTACTTGTTTGTGTATTCTCTGGTTTTCTGTGACACACCATTTGCTGCAATGGCGTATGTCCAAAATACTTTTTTAGTTTGTAACTTGTCCCCATTGCAATAATCGTTCAAAAATAACATTGTGCACGTAAAATGTAGTCGTGCAATATTCTTCCACTTACATCTTCGTCTCTCACAGACACAATGGCAGAGCTGCCTGACAATGGAGGTAGTTATGGAAGAAGCCATCCTCCCAAGGGTTGTGGCGATAGTTAGGGGTTGCAAGGACCGGCCTTGTGGAGTTCCACAGTTTGAGGCAGGAGCTACTTTGGGAAGTGTTTGCTGGGGAAAGTTACAACGAAAGTTCTGCGGGCGACTTCTCAGGGTAGCAGGGAACGAAGCTCGAGTACTAACATCGGAACAGCATGTTAGTTTATTAGTCTCACATTTGTTACGGTAGAAATCCGAGGTTGCGGTCACCCGAGCGAGGTCTTGAACGAACTCGTTTAAGGGCGTAGTCTACCTCTGTTTTCATCACCATGTTTTAATTTTTATATTTGTACCAGTTTTTTTCTCCTTTAGATACAAAATGTAACTATTTTTTTTTTCACTTATTCAAATTTCTAATAATTCATAGTTTTTTGCGTAATGGCTTGTTAAAGACAAAATTTGCATGTTTTCGTTTTCAGGACGACACTAAAACCAGCTCACTTACCAAACTGAAAAAATTCACAGTAAATAACGACATGATAGGCTACAAATTCAGCTATGTTAACCCAGAAAATAAAATATTTTTGTATTTAAAAAAAAAATATATTGAATTTTAAAAATTTTTATTTTAAATTTTAACATTTTTATTTAAATACAAACCAAATTATTCTTTATTTTTTGTAGCCTGCGATGTCTTTATCCACTGTGAATTTTTTCAGTTTGGTATGTCAGTAGGTTTTTGTGTAGTCCTTAAAACGGAAATATACAAATTTTGACTTTAACAAGCAATTACGCGAAAACTACGAGAGATAAACAAATTTCATAAGAGCCAAATTTAGTCACATTTTGTGTCTAAAACAAGAAAAAAATATCTCGTACAAATAAAAAATAAAAACATGGTGATTAAAATAGCTGTTAAAAGCGCTCTTAAGACCTTGTTACGGAGGTTTACAGTGATGTCGAAAATATTTTTTTTATTGCTACCTAATACTCATATCACAATTTCGCTGCACAGTTTTGACACTTATATGTTATAATTTGTAGCTGAATTTTTTTGTAGAATTATACTGAACGGTATTTTTAGATTTCATTACCCAAAGTACCAAGTTTTTCGTCGTGAAAATAATCAAAAATGAAGGAAATTATTTTTTTGCTGGCGAATGGTACATTATTTAAAAAAACGCATCCACAGTATTGTGCATCGTGTGATTGCACATTGACTCAAAATTTTCAAAATTTTTGGTTAAAAAATATTTGAGTTATTGGCACCAGTCTGGAAAAAACTCTGGAACAAGCTCTTAAGGTGTATGTACTCGACTAACAGTTGTGGCTCATTGTGAACATGATATATTTTGGAGATTAAAAAAATAAAATATAAAAATTAATAAAATTATGCATAAACTAAAAATGTGTGCAAGAAATACTAATAAACGTGCGTTCGATGTTTTTGCCTACGGAAAGAAAACGCATTTAAAATTTTGACCCTCTATTATTGAATTCCTAATAAGACGCATACAAATATGGTTTCTGCACATTTAAAAAGATCTTTAAAAAAAACGGCTGTTTCAGATTGCTGTCACGTAAAAAGTACCAACTGGAATCGTAAAACAAAAATATACAAGCACACGCTGGACTTTAGTACACACTTTCAGTAAATGAAATAATGTCACCGTTCAAAAGTCACGTAGGAAAAATCAAACAACTGATACACTGCACGCCGTTTTCAGGGTCCGCGCATAAAGGCGACACAATTGTTGACGCACTAGCCAATCTAGACCTTATGGCATCTAGCGGCTGCTGTACGTAGGGCTTCAAAAGTGCTCTCTTGTTCGTGAACAGCATATGAAATGATGTCACGGACGAGGAAGGTGACCCTCGCGTGGGCGGCGAACAAAAGTCGTCCTCGACAAAAGACGATCGAGCGCGCCCCGGCATCTCTGAGAGATTTGCCACAAGACGTCTGTTAAAAGTCGCAAGTTCCGGCACCGGAGAACTTCTCTGCACGCGGCCGGAGATTCAAAATGCACGACTTTCCTTTCACGCGTCCCTCAGCGTCTTTGACCACAATGCAGAGAAAGTTGCGCTCGCAATACGCCAGGGGAACCTTTCAACTCTTCCAAAGTGCGCGCGTTTGTTGGCGCTGGAAGTTCCGTCTGTCGAGAACGTGCAGCGGCCATTGGCGCCAATATTACGGGAGGGGGGAGGGTGTGGTGGTGTGGTACAGCAGAGAGGGGAAGAGAGCTGCACCAACCTTTTTCCTCCCCTCACCCATTTTTTGAAAGCAAGTTTAAGGTCTCGCTCTTTAGTTTAGCAGTGGTTTTGAAAACGTTTTTTGTTGCGAAAATTAATAAATATATAAAAAATTCATTCTGGTAGTATTAACACTTATATATAATGATTTGTATCTGAATTTGTCTGTTGCAGTACACCAAACAGATTTTTAGATTTTTGCCCCTGAAATAGAACACATTTTGTTTTCAAAATATGCCAAAATGAAGCAAAATAATTATTTTGCTGGCAAACGGTACATTATTTTTAAAAAACGCTGTGGAAAAATTTCAAAGCATCTGGTAAAAAAATATTCAAGTTATTTGCAATTGTTTGAAATAAATAGCCTCAATACTACTACTTTTTCTGACTACTGTGCTCTTAACTTATGCTATTTAAGAACGAAATTCCTCATCATTTTAGAGTAATGAAATTATTTTCCATAACTTTAATTTCGGACTAGTCGTTCCGGCATATGTTGCCAAACCCATTAAATTTTCTAGGTATCCCTTTATACTCCTCCCTCCTCCTCCACCCAAATCAACTGACCAATAGTTTGGCAAAAAAAAACTTCGCGAGCGCACACACAAGATCTCACAGAAGTTTCGTCATGATCTTATGAATAGTACATGAACGAACGAACAAACATTAATTAGTTGTTATACATGAGGCTATAGCATTGTGTACAATGTGGCTTAATTAACAGTTTAAAACCAGTATCAGTGAAATATTTTCATTCATTTAATTTGTGTGAAAAAAATATTAGTCTCCCCCTCCCCTGAAAACGTGACTTTATATTTGAAAGTGTTGTGCAACGGGAATGCATGACGGGATATATATTTTTGAACATACTTCATTGCGAAATGTACGTACATCGCAATGCAGTATGTCAAAAAAAATTATAAAGCCGGTCATTATTTGGCTTGTGTTATGCAGAAGACCACAAAACACAAAGAATTGGATTTTGAGATAATCATAGCATGTAAAAAAAGTTTTTTTTTAAAAGAAAATTACATGTATTTCATAGCATTTCAACAAACATGAGAGCCCATACAGAGATGCTTACACAAGGTGCAGATACACACAATAAAGTTTGCTTTATAGTATCTCAATTCCAAGTAACTGTATGTTGATTCCTTTTTGCATAACTTTGTCTAACTAGTAGTAACGAGGGTCACAGAAGTTTACAGTGCCACATTACGAACCATAGAAAAATGTCGCAAGACCAACATGCTCTAGAAGTGAAGTCAGAAACGTTCCGACATAACTGAACGACTTTTCCCATCATGCAGTAGAAATGGAACGATGTGGTGTATGTAGTTGTCAAACGCTAGACTCGTATTTGGAATGAGCTCGGTTAGATTCCTGGCGCGACCATACTTATTTCGTACTCAGTTATGTTTTTCCTTGGATATAACTCGAAGTAAATGCTGGATTGGTTTATTGTTGCATCCAGTGCCCGCTTTTCGTCGTGATAATGTGTTTCTTTGTTATTTGTTCCGTCTTTTTTGACGTATTTGTTTAGGAGACATTAGCTCTTTAGGTTTGAAGTTTCGAAAATATTATTTTTAACGTGAATTAATACATACACCAAATATTCATTCTTACAGTTTTAACACGCATATCATCGTTCGTATCTGAATTTTTCTGTTGCAATACACCAAACGGAATTTTAGATATTTGCTCCTAAGATATCACATACTTGCTGTCAAAACAATCGAAAATAAAGCAAAATATGTTTTTGCTAGCAAACGGTAAATTCATTTTAAAAACGCTCTAACAAAATTGTGCATCGTGTGACTGTACACAGTCTAAAATTTTTTCGAAGCATTTTGTTGAAAAGAATATTTGAGTTATTTGCAATTGTTTGAAATACATGAAAGATCATGGTCTTTAAAGTCCTATACAGCGCGAGTCAAATGCCGAGTCTGAGGTACGAAAACTGGCAGGCGATAAGAGTTGTAATGACTCTAGTGACAACAGAGTT
>PNEQ01107939.1:49274-104039 GCA_003012365.1 Medauroidea extradentata
TGATATTTTTACACGACATCAGTTTGAAAAAAAAAAAAAAAAAAAAACATTTTTGGACATTTTGAGGTGCCCGAAAACCACGTTTCAAAGTACGATATCTATAAAAAATAGAGAAAAACTTAAAAATTGTTTTAAACATTTTTACATTCAAAGACAAAGATATTGAATGCATGTTTAGTAGAACATTTTAAAAACACTTTCTCCTGACACGCAGCAACACAGTTCATGAGCCAGCTGTAGGAGGACTCTAAAGGCCTCTCTCTTTAGTTTTGCAGTGGTTTCGAAAATATTATTTTTAACGTATATTAATACATATATCAAACATTTATTCTTACAGTTTTAACTTTTATATATCATCGTTTGTATCTGAAATTTTTTTTCTGTTGCAACACACCAAACTGTTTTTTAGATTTTTGTCCCTGAATTATTACGCATTTTGCTGTTAAAATAAGCCAAAATGAAGAAAAATTATTTTTTGCTAGCCGACGGTTCATTATTTTGTAACACTATTATCTGGAAAAACTGTGTATCGTATAACTGTACAGAGCCTCAAATTTTTTCAAAGCATTTGGTTATAAAATATTTGAGTTATTCGCAACCGTTTGAAATAAACGCAAGATCATGGCTTTAAGGGGGAACAACTATTTCCACATTTGATTTATTTACTTTTTGATTTTTTTTAATACATTTGTCATAGAAACTGCAGAACAGACATATTTTATAAACAAAATGTCAGCTACCTCTTGAACCAAATTATCAAAGTAATAGGGGCCACGGTTGGCGCAGTGGATAGTGCGCTCGCCTCCCACCATGCGATACGGGCTTGATTCACGGCGGGGTTCGGTCCCCGGAATTCCGCGCGTGGAAATCATGCCTGACGATGCCGCTGATCGTCTGGTTTTCTCGGGGATCTTCTGTTTCCTCCGACCTTCTCATTCCACCGATTCTCCATATTAGGTCCTCATTCCTTGTAAGAAGATGTCTACGAGAGCTCAATATAGGCTGTTCACAATAAACTGACAACTAACCAAAACTTATAACAAATAAGAAAAATATTTTATTGGGCCCACGCATGTTAAGTTTTGAGAGAAGAGAAACATTTACACTTGTTTTTTAGGCATGGAAATTTTCTTACTATAAATAGTTACGATATAACTGCAAAAGGGTCGAAAGAAAAAAAATAAGGTAGTGCTCACTTTATTGTGAGCAGCCTATAGTAAGTCTGCAACCAGCATGCGGTACCCCTACCCTCGAGTACTCTTTTCATATGACAAGCTATATTTAATTATTATACTGAAACGTTATTAATCTTATAACTCTATCTACCACTGTCATATTTACGCACCATCATGTTCAAAGGTGCAAGATATTTCGGTGAAGAAAGTTAATACGAAATGTATGTTACCCTGAGTTGCGGTATATGTTCTACCTAAAGGGCACAGTCTTCTTAAACCAACGTACCGTTTTCACACACTGAGTTGTATACAGGATGTTCGGGAATTATAGGTATTACACACGAACGGGGTGTGTCGAGGACGATGAAACAAACAAATAATTCTAGTAAACATAGTTTCGGAAACCAATGGTTTTCCCAGTATTATACATTTCGTGTTACGACAGGAACGGTATAATACAAATGTTTTCGAGGAACAAAAAGTCAAAATTTTGCGCATGTGGACGGAGACATTACAACAAGAGCGCCGTTCATGCGAAGACTTCGCATCGATGCCCGTACTCGTTCAAAAATTCGAAACCGTCGTTTTCCGAACCTATGTATACTAGCATTATGTGCTTGTTCCATCGTCCTCGACACACGCCTATCGTGTGTACCTATAATTACCAAACATCATGTATATGTTATTAAGGCGACTGCCTGGGTTGCACACGTGTAGCGTGTTCGAGGTCTGGAAGTGTGGAAGTGTTAAGTATGACCGACCCAACAAGCGCATCACGCCGCACCCTAGCCTCTAAGGTGCAAGTCACTGGACTGGGAACTCACATCTATGAAACCTTCGATTGTGGCACTATTATTTCATGCCGTAATATTAACGATAAATGCCTATTGTACACGCTTATAACTTTAAAAAAATTATGAATCAAGATTTTCATGTCTGTAAAGGACCGTAAAAATAATTCATTTTCGACCGATGGAAAATGCATTAATGAGTAGGGGGTTACCTTAATTTGGTATACGCACGTGTAATATTCTTTGAATGATATTCCTGAGCAGACGTAACTCATACGCGTTGAGCGGTTTTCTAATCTCGTAACGTTCGAATCTTTGCACATCTCTGGACGGTCTGTTCAGGCGGCCACCTTAATAGAAATTATCCACTAACACCTGTTTTGTTCGCTGGATACAATATAAAATGTAGGAACCAATGCCACCTTAATGGCTTGTTCCTGGGTTTTTTCATACTGGTGACAATAACTCTAATATTTTTTAACCAAAAGCTTTGAAAAATTTTGAGTCAATTGGCAGTAACACGATGTACAATACTGTGGATGCGTTTTTAAAAATAATGCACCATTCGTCAGCAAAATAATATTTTGCTTAATTTTTTCTTATGTTCAGGACAGAATCGTGGTACTTTGGGTGATTTAATCTAAAAAAACCCGTTCTATTCAACTACAAATCATATCTTATAAGTGCCAAAACTGTGGAGAAAAATTTTTATATGAGTATTAGGTAGCAATAAAAAAATATTTTCAAAATCACTGTAAGATTCGGTAACATGCCCTTAATGCGCTGGTAACTAAATTAGCGAACAGTGATTTCGCTGTAGTTTTTTATAGGCCTTTATGTAGAAACCCATTTAAGGCCGCGTGAGGAATTAATGAGTTACGAATCAGGTTGTTATATTTCTGGTTAGCGCAGTCTGAAAAGTTTTTAGATATATTTTGAGAAGCCTTAGAAACATGTTTCAAATATGTATGGCGTTTCTTCAGTAACATAAGAGCGTAGTTTAAATTGTTTTTTTTTTTTATATTGCATTGTCAAAGTAACACGGCCGTAATAAAATAATGTGGAAATGAGTTACAACTGTTTTGGAAAAATAAACTTTTAGCCTTTATACGTGAAAGATCAGAACTCTGCCGTTAATATTGGAAGGTAAATAATAATGTTTTATTATACAATTAGAGGCAAACAGCACTTGTGCAATAATATGGTTGCGTGTTCAAAATAGGCCGTGGTGATCTAATTTTACCCAGTGACGAGGTATTAGTTTTGTGTCTAGGCTCGGCACCAACCATTAAAAATAAAAATTAATAGCTTAATGTTACTGCGAGTGTCCAAACTTTAAAATTGCTCTCATTACAAATTACCACATCACAATTGCGGCCTCGTTGATCTGGACGGTGCGACGCAAGGGTTTTGTGACCAAGTTGGGCAAACAGTTTACAGAATAACAGAGCACTCGTGACACGTATAATTACGCAAACAATTCTATACAGTATGAGAAGTTTCTCATAAAGACACAGTATGGAACACTGACCATCATTCAGATTGTAAATGGAACAATTGTACAGCATTGTTACTGTGTGAGTCTAGTAACATCAGTTTACGTAAGACGATTTACTAAAATGTATTGCTGAATGGGAAACAATTTTACCATACCTACTTTCTAAATACTCCTATACACCGGTGCTTTTGATATAAAAAAAAATATATATATATATATATATATATATATATATATATATACATGTGTGAACGTAACGTATTATCAAATTGCGATGAAACTTTCGCGAGTTGTGCATGCGCCCGTGAATGTTTCTGACAAGATAAAATCTATTTATTGCAAGGGGAGCAAAACGGAGTACCCAAAAATTTAGTGGGGAAAAAAATTCGTTTTCTAGCATGTTTCTGAAACGTTCATTATTAGAGGCAATGATTTTTGGTGAAAAGAATTACGCAACATTTTGTTTCAGTGCCTCGTATGCACATCTGCAGCTCTGCTTCATGGTCAGTGATTGGCTTTTTATTAACTCTCAACATATTTGGGATCTATCCGTTGTGTCGCAGTCTCATTGGCACAGTCAAATGAGTGACGCCTCTACACAAATGCACACTGCCAATAACTACGTACCAGAGCTGCAGATGTGAACGTGAGGCTCTGAAACAAAATGTTGCGTAATTCTTTTCACCAAAAACCATTGCCTCTATTCATTATGTAGTTGCAAGGCGAGGGCTTCTATTATGCAATGCCCTCTAGCTGCTGATTGCCTTGCCATGCCCTGACGTACTGACTTCAGTCTCAAGGTTGTACCAACGTACTAAACAGCCCCGTTGTTCGTTTGTTACAGCAGACGTGACGTGCTTGTTAACTGCTACCGGAGATACGTGGCTTGCCGTTAATTAAGGGGGCCGCCTACCTCACACTTCAAATGCGTTGCGGTGTGTTCGTAAACATGTTTTTTCTACGGAGATATTCCACGTATGCCCATTGTGCCAACGTACGAAAAGAAAACAAACATAAGACAAGGACGGAACCTCATTGTTAAGACGCCACGGTCATTAAATAAATGTTTCTAAGCCTCCCAACGTGACTAAAAACGGCCTTTTCAGACTTCCTTACTTCAAAATGTACTAACCGGATATATGTGAAACTCAGATTGCGACCTGCACTGAACTTAGTTGCAAACTTTCTACCAATAATATTATATGGTCACTGCTTAGTGTCCCACAGTAAAAACCGTTCGGCGGGAAGCTTGAACGCTGATTCAGAGTTTGACTCGTTGAGGCGACGCGGCAATTGATGCGCGCTTCAAGGTCGACCTTACTGCTCCGTCGCTTTTGAGCCTTTCACGCGCGGGTAGACGGCGCCCTTAAGGGGGATGGAGCGCCAAAGCAGTGAATTTTCACAATTTTCGACATAACGTTTTCCCCTCGCTTGTTATCGAAAATCAAGGCTCGACAATCCGTAGATTACACCTTTGTACACATTCTTACTTTATTACATGGTCGCAGTCTTTATTACTTTTAGAGTACTGATGGCAGATAGAAAAAACGTCTCTTTTTTCTATCTGCCATCCCAGCTCAAAAAATAAGTCAGTTTGTGACAGTGTAGTAACGTAATAAGTTGTACAAAAGTATCATTTCCGGATTGTCGAACCTTGATTTTCGATAACAAGAGAGGGGAAAACGTTATGTCGAAAATTGTGAAAATTCACTGCTTTGGCGCTCCATCCCCCTTAAGGCGCCCGCCTACCGGCCGTGTGTTTGTGTGAGTGAGGCATGGCACCAAGGGCTATGTTAACCGGCTCATCTGATGTGGTATCACCTCTACCGCAAGACAGTGAAGTGACGTGCAGTGGTCTCGTAGATCAGTGGCGTAACCAGACATTTCTTAAGGGAGGATACAAAAGTTTAATAAACTACCGGGAGGGAGAGTTTACCAAAGTTAATTCGGCTTATACAAATGAAGACATTTATCTTGATATAATATAAACATTTTAGATTTAAAGTAGGAATTGTAACATAAATTCGATTTATCGTACAAAACTTTAATATATTATCTGTTGATAAAACGTTTCCCACGCCCCATCATTCCGGCGCTGCTCCATACTCACCTCATGTCACCCCTCGCCAGCGCTAAAGACCTCGATGTTAAGCGCTGACCAAACTCTCTCACCTCACGTCACTTCATTGTGAAATTTCACTTAAAGTGTGGGAAACTATCTGACTAGTTAACCGCATCAGTTTTTGTTTTCCGAATCTGTCAATTTTGACTTTAAACTTTGGAAAGTAGCATTTCGCTGTCACAAAAGTTTCAGTTCGACAAGTAGTTTAATTGCTCTTATAATAGTTCCACAAAAACTACTAAGTTGTTATTTTACAACTAATTACACAAAAATGTGCTGTAAAATAGATTTTTATTTATGAAATGATATGTTACTTGATGCTTACTTACCGACAAGAATTTATATAATAATAATAATATTAATAATAATAATAATAATAATAATAATTGTGTGCTAGGTACCCAACATCCTTAAGAACTTGCGTCAGTATTGCCCTTATTGCTTATTCGCTCATGAATCTCCAACGAGCAAGACTATCTCAAATAACGACGCCAGCCTTATTAACTTGTAGACACTATGTCTGAACGTATAAATAATTCCATATAAAATATCTCGTAGAACATTGATGCATGGAAAAAAAATTATTTTAATTTTTAATGTCCATATACAGACTTTAACAATGAAATTTATTTAACAAAATGTGAAGTCTATGTATATAACTTATTTATCTAATTACTTATTTTTTTAATTTTAAATATTTACTTATGCGTCTATTTGGTTGTAAATTTGTAGTAACAGTTGTTTCCAAAAACTGTTGAAGTTATATTTTAAGGCTGTTTATCCCCAAAATACGAGAAATTTTAGCTTCTACCACAATGGCTAATTTTCAACAGTGGTCTTGATATTGCACTTATTTACGTACAAATACAGTTATTATTGCTCGTTAAAAATAATGTATAATAGCTCTCTCACTCAAAAGGGAGATAAAAAGATGAGAACTTTGTATGAACGTAGTTTAACTCTCGTGAATTAAGCGACAGTGTAAATACGTTGAAAAGTTGAATAATACATTTTACGCTGAACGCTTTTATGTTAGAACCAGTCATTTTTAAAAGTAATTCTTTGAGAATTTATGTAAATGTTTGTTTGACACTCTACTAAATATCTTTAGCAGGTAGGATCCTTCATTTCTTATTTTCCATCCTGCAGTTATCTTCATAGGCGATTTCTAGCCTTTTTTTATTGTACGCTAGGGCTGTAACGCCTCAACAGTGGGTCAACGCCGTGACCCCTCCGTCCACCGGGACAAGCAGGTCAGCCACCTGCGGAAATGGACGCCTCCGAAAGGATAGAAGAAAAAAAAGGAATCGTGAGACGAGCGTTTGAGGGCGGGTGAAGGTGGGGTGCTGGATGTCCCTGTAGGCGGCCGAAGAGAGTTGGAGGAGGGGTACGTCTTCCGTGCCGAAAAGAGGCGGCATCTTTTGAAGGTGTGCGCGCGCGCGGCCGGAAACGGAATCGTTGGTCTACGCGTCGCACAGTCCTTTTCGCCGTGTGACGTGACGGGCGAGCGGAACCCGAGAGACGAAAAAGAAAGAGAGAAATTCGCCGGCATAAGCAAAGAATGAGGGTTTAATTGGAGTTTTCCTTCCCGACGCGCGGTTGCCGAAATCTCTTGTCGGTGTCCCTGTGACACCCGATACGAGCCGTTAGAAAGCCAACCCCGCGACGTAACCATTCATACAATAATTCTTCGTTGACCTTGTTCCAAGCCGCGCGGTGGTCTGCCCGTCTGCACGTGTGGCAGAAGAAAGCAATGCGCTGTCGAGGTCGTCTCTCGGCGGTGCTCATGTCGGGCAAAGGCTGCAATTAGCGTGACGTCGTAAATACGACGTGCTGCCGCTCGCTCGCGAGTCCTGCGACCTCATCGTGGCGGCCGACTTTGGTGCGAGGTGTTCTGGATTAGACTCCCAGGTCTGGCTGGGTGTTAATTTGTGTTCGTCTAAATGGTCTCAAAAAATTGTCTCAGGAAGTTACTCAAATACGTCGCATTGATACCTGTAACCTCATAATATAGCCGAACTCTTGGCCGGAAGGTTGTATAGCCGTGGACCAAAAATCAACAAAAAAAAAAGACCTCGCCGTGGTATCGAACTAGAAAATTGCGCTTCTTCCCTTTGAATAGGAGACCTGTCTACCTGCGTGTTGAACATGATGCTTTTATGGAAACATTATGCCGCATTCCGATACTGCTGGTGAGCACTGATTTCACTGATAGTCAGTCAGTGTTCGTCAGTAGAAACGGAACCGAGTCAGTAGTCGGTAATTATTTCGTCATTGTCAGTGATCGGAGAGTATCAGAACAATTGGCAGCTATGAACATTAAAAATAAACTTGTTCGTGAATACGAATTTAATTAGCTAACACAGTTTCCTAACCAATTCAAAAGCTTAAATCCTTATAAAAATAATTATATTTCATAGAAATATCCGATGTGAAAAATATAAATTTAATTCGAATGTTATTTTTTAATGGCTACTTAGTAAACATTTTTTCACGAAATATTGTATGGAAAGAAAATATAGTCTCTAATGTGTCACCACGATTATATATGTTTATAAAAGTTTCTAGAGGACAGATGTTTTGAATCTCGCGCCGATATATGTATTCACTGTCTCTACACGTCCTCGCGAGCTGCAGTGGAATTTGTAGTCATGTAGCCTCGCACGAGGAGTCAGCCGTGGACAGTTCTCAGTGACCAGTGCTCGTCAACAATGTCGGAACACTAACTGACATTACTGAAACTACTGACCAGTGAAAGCAGTCAGTATCTGAATGCGGCAGTAGTAGGTATAATCTACTCGGCAGTATTGGTCACGTGAGTGGATCTACTCAGTCGTATAGGGGGTTTAACGGTTTTTCCGAGTGTACCTAAATTCGAAGACGGCATGTTCTAAAAAAATGCAGCAAAATCTGAAGAACCGGTATATTTCAGTAGGCAATCTGGCAAACCTTTTATTATTTGACCAAGATAGGACAGTGCAGAATATTCTTTTCTACTACGGCAATAAACGTAAATGGCATTATAATTGCGTATTAATAGTTAGAGGCACGTCAATTTTGCGGATTCATCTGGCACCAGCCTAGACTTGTCAGTCCTGTACACCCACTGGCCAAAATCGATTATCTATTGGCTTATAACCGTACAAGCAGGTAGCAAGCGATATCACTTCGCATTATTTCCTTATTTACTACTGGCTTGCAGTAGTCAAACGCGTTTCGTAGCAGCCGCCAGCAAGTCACAGACATGACATACATAATTGGCGTTCAACCTGTCCTGGAATGTATCTGCGAAATTTACCTACCTCTATTAATAGTGTATACCTACTTAGAGCCCACGATTTTATTGTGAAAATAATTCTGCAACAGTTTGTTTCAATGCCTTATGTGCACATATGCAGGCCTGCTTCATGGTCAGTGATTGGCTGTTTTGAACTCTCAGCGTCTAGGATTCTACCAACAAATCAGATTTTAATTTTTTAAATCATAAAAACTGTTGCACAGTTGTGTTTAAACAATATATGCTATGTTAACTAATTTTTTCGATACTAAGACACAATGGTTTAAGTTAATTACGCAAATAACTAAATTCTTATTAATAAACTAACAAAATATATCCAATTTGTATCTAGAGAAAATCAGACTACTTAGTAAGAACAGTCTTTAACAATCCAATTTTTATCTAGAGAAAATTAGACTACTTAGTAAGAACAGTCTTTAACAATCCAATTTTTATCTAGAGAAAATCAGACTACTTAGTAAGAACAATCTTTAACAAAATTGTGCTCTCGTTTAAGAATAAAAAATTAATTATTGTGAAATCGGTAGAAACTATGGGTCGTGGATTCGTGGCCTTTATATTAAAATATTGTATGTTTACATAACAGTATTAGTTTTGTAGACTTGTGAGTACAGTTTCCTCTTGCGAAACTATCTTAGCTCGCATGGTTTCCTCATAATAGTCCAACTTTGCATGTTATGCTGCCATGCAAACAGTGAGAAGCAGTTGACTTATTTAAAGCAAAAAAAAAATTCACAGTGAAATAATAATTATAATCAATGGGCTATGCAACCAAATATTAGAAAACTCACTGTGTTGTAAAAAATTCTTTTTTTTAATATAAAGTCTCAGATCCTCAAAATCTACAAAATTGTCATTTTTTTATTTGATAATAATTTTACTCTCCGAAAATCTCTGCGCGAGGGGTTTGAGGTGGATTTTTTTTGTGCATTGACACAATGGGCGCATGTGGAAAAGTTTCATAAAAAGAACGTATTTACGAACATATCGCTAGAGACATGCAAAATTCGCGTTATCATTTGGCAGCAGACTAAACTTCACTTTCCTGTACAGAACAGAGCATAATCTGCTATTCAATTGACCACGAACTTTTATGTGTTGTCATTTACGTGTGTTACGTCTTTACGGAGATTGGCCTCTCTACCGTGTAAGCATTCTCCGCGGCAAGTCACGACAATATAGGCCAGCGGGAGACGTCGAACGAGCCTACAGTCACTTGGAGTCTAGTCAGCTGTCGGAAAATATCGCAACACATTTTAAGCGCGTGGTAGCGCGGTTTGTGAAGGGTGATCAAGTGCGTTAAGGCCATGATTCATAATTTCTACAGATTTTAATTTTTTAAATCATAAACGAGTACAAATATCAAAAAACTGTTGCACAGTTGTGTTTAAACAGTATATGCTATGTTAACTAATTTTTTCGATACTAAGACACATTGGTTTAAATTAATTACGCAAATAACTAAATTCTTATTAATAAACTAACAAAATATATCCAATTTTTATCTAGAGAAAATCAGACTACTTAGTAAGAACAATCTTTAACAAAAATTCTTTAATTTTTGCAACATATTTTTCTATACTTTGCGGTTTTATTTCTAAATTTTCAAAATATCACGCCGTGAGTTTGTAAATATTAGGTTAAGTAGTACACGGCAGGTTATTTCACTCTGAATGATTTCATTTGAGTACGTAAATTGGTTTTTTTATAATTAACGCGAATTTTAACGTTAACGCACAATTACGAGAAAACTGTTGTTTTGTAAGAGAAAACTGGTCTTACGAGTACCGTCAAACGGGGTAACTCTGTGTCACTCAGAATCTTTTATGTTTAGATTATTTGAGTGAAAAAATAAGTAAATCTAACTGAGTGATATAAACTACATATTTAAACCATACATTTACAATTTAAATTTATCTACTAAACAAACACAAAATAATCATTGTAAGCTTCTGAGGCACAATCTCTGATGCTGGAACCTCGTGCAATTAACTGCGGCGCCAGAGATCACGCGTAACGAATGAGTAATTCTGGATAAATATTTATTCATGAAATAGTCAATTACCATTATCTAGGATTGTCATTGAGTATTTTATCCATATTGGGTTCGAAAAAAGTGTAGACATCAATTGATGTTTTCAGGGTTTATTTATCTACCACGGATTTCTTAAGTAAAGGTAACATCATAGCACTTGAACGGTCTTAGTTAGGCGGGAGAGCATGGTTGCTAACACTTGTTAACCGACGCAAGGGTGGCGTCGCGACGCCTCATGTAAATCAAAGAGCCGGCGACAGGGGCGCTCCACGGCACAGGCGAAGACAGCCCGCTCGGGGATCGCCCGCCTTCCAGGGGGTTCGGGACGTGTTTTACGATGTCAGGGGTTCGTTGGGGGGCGGCGCGGAGGGTGAAATATTCCCGCACCGCGGCAATGTCTCGGCTGTCAAGAGGGCTGTGGGTGGAGGGTGGAGATCCACTCCGCGAGGGCGAACTACGTATTTCCTCCTGAACGCGTCGAACCTCCGTGGTGAGGGTCGTCGGAGCTTACTTACATTACCTCTCCCTGCATGCAATTTCCTCTTCCTCCGCCCTGCGCCCCTCGGAAACACCGCATTTGGAACATGCTGGGGCTTTCCCTGTCGGCGTCCCAGGTCCTCCGCCTGATTGATCGCGTATGCTAAAGCCACAACGGCCGTGGAGGTCTCTTCCGCTCCCGATGTACACACCGTGAGGAACACGCCGTTCTTAGCAGGTGGCCGGTGGGTTTTCTCGAGGATCTCCGTGTTTTTTCCCTTCGTTTTTATCCCGATGCTGATTCGTCTCGATTCACGCCAAACCATTTACGACAGCTTCAAATGTGCGAACGAGGCACGGCACCAAGGGCGATGTTGATCGGCTCATCTGGTGCGGTATCGCCTCTAGTGCAAGACACTGAAACGACGTGCAATGGTATCATAACTCACTGGCCTGACACTTTAGTGGTGACCACATTTTTTTTTTATTGCTGAAAAGTTTTAAGTAAAGTCTATTGCATGTTTCTACAGTTTTCCCACGAATCACGTGAGTAAACAAACAGATCAACTATTTTGAGGGGCTCCGAAAAGATCTTTCTAACTGACTTAAGGGCCCGGTTCACCTCAGTTTTCAACCTTTTTATTTATTTTTTATATTTGTGCCAGATATTTATTTTCTTATTTTAAACGAAAATCGTGACAAAATCTTCCCCTTAGGAATTTTTTGCGTCTGTCATAATTTTTGCGTAATGAGTCGTAAATGTCAAAATTTACACTTTACGGTTTTTTGTACGCCACTAGAACGAACTGACATAATAAATCGAAAAAAATTCATTGTGTCTAACAATGTTGTAGGCTATGATTTGACATGTATAAAATAAAAAATAATTTTTTTTTGTATTTAATAAAAAATGTTGAATTTTAAAATGAAAATTAAAAAATTTCAAAATTTGCTAAAAATTTAATAATATATTTATTTTTGTTTTTATATATGTCAAATTATAGTCTACAACATTGTTATACACTGTAAATTTTTTGGTCTGTTGTGTCAGCTTGTTTTAGTGGCGTACACAAAACCGTAAAATGCAAATTTTGACGTTTGCTACACATTACGCAAAAACTATGAGAGATACAAAAATTTCCTAAGAGGAAGATTTAGTCACAATTTATGTATAAAATAAGAAAATTAAAATCTGATACAAATATAAAAATAAGTAAAACCGTTGAAAACTGAAGTGAACCGCGCCCTCGACTGGCGCATGGACGGCGTTGCAGTGTGTCACGCGTATTCTTTTTCACGCGAAACCGCTTAACTTGTTCGTATTACGTTTATCTACGAAAACAACACACACTTGAGACTACGCTTCTATATTTTCAAAAATTCAGCAAGCTTGCTAGAAACATTATTTTCGGGCCTCTCACAATTACCTGAATTCGTAAAGTACAAAGCGAGAGGCATGCGTTGATCTTTACTTCATACTATTCAAAAATAAAATGTCGTCTTCGCTTAAAGTCCCGTAGTAAAAAGACTACAAGGAAAACCTTGCACGCCAGTTTGGTGCGCTGCGAATAGAGGCGATATGCTTCTCGTCAAGCGTGGGACACTGGTTCTTATCGCCACGCTGTTCCCACGCTTCAAAGGTGGAAATTCGACATTGACGAATACTCCTTTTAATGGTTTGAATCTACTTTACCGTCATCGTTTGAAGTGTATTTCCTTCTCTTACTTTGACGCCAAAGGCAGACGTGCAGTAGTTTCGTTAAAAAACGTATTTACGAACGTAGTATAGCACATTTTAAGTTAGTGCTAGGCGGCACCGTTAAGCCCCTGTCATACTTTTAAAATATTTCCTTCCAATCGCTTCAAATAAACTTGGATGACAGTGACGTAAGATTTAATTATAACCCTCGCATCATAATTATATAATTAATTTACAAAAAGTTTACCAAATGTAAAATTTTACCATTTTTCAAATGACAATATAAAAATAAAAAAAAAAAACAATAATTCAAAAAATATATTATGTAGTGAAAGTTATGAGAAACTATCTGAATAGTCACTATCTTGAAATTTAAAAAGTCCGTTTTGAAAACACGAGTAAAAATATGCAAAAGAACAAAAATAGGCCTAATCCCAAATACCAATCACATTGTTGATAGAGCAACAAACATAAAGTGTTGAACATAAAAACTTCCATTCGGACTACTTCGAAAGTTGAAGTATAAATAATATTATTACTGATAAGTTATTTTATGAGACGTATTGTAGGAATCGTTTTGACAAGAATATGTCACGAATGTTGACATGAATGCGCAAAAGTATACAAAATAATTAAAAATAAATAAATTAAGTGGTGAAATAGATTTCATTCATTATACGTATCTTACTTGTAGGGGTAACTGCTCAATACATTAAAAGTCAAACAGTTTTTAAGGACGGCATTTATTTGCGAGTATGAACAAGCTCTTACATCAAGAGCGATACGATACAAATGAAAGGGCAAACTGAAGTAAGCTATAATTTGTCAAGTTTATAAGATTACAGCATTAGCGACTATTCGCAGCAAGTAGAAACTTTCGGAGTTGATGCCGGTATGGTACTAGCAGACCATTCATATGTGTTTTTATATGTCAGATTAATTTAGTACCTACGTGAACTGTGGACTTGTAATCGAACAGCGTGAGATGTGGTTGAATTTGTGCTTTCCAGCCAAACAATACGATATAACTTTCATCAGCACAGAGGTAAAACGTTTGCCGTTTTGTTGGATGCCGTTACAAGACAAATCAATGTCAGCGAGGAATAAATAGAATAGTCAGCACTCTAAGTTTAGAATCAGTGGCATTTTCACAGTTTCAAAACTTTAGAAGGTTTTTAACTGGCAAGTCTGTTGTTTTCCAATGTTGAATGTTAAAACAAGTGGAAAAACGTCACATAGGTTAACAGGTTGGTTAATAAAGTATATATTTTACTATTTAATCAGTCAAAATCCTACTATTTAATCTGTAATTTGAAAACTACAGTTTAATTTAGTAACTAATGTGAAACTTCAACAATTTCACATGATTTTAATATATGTGTAATAAACAGCGCACCACCGTTTCCGAAGCAAGCTTGTTATTAATTTTAAGTGAACGGTTAGTTACAGTAATTTGCGTGACGTTCCAAAGGCAATGGGTTCGAATCCCGGTAGTATAACATATGTGATTAGCAGGCAGAACTTCGAATGGGCAGGTGCTCACATAAGGTAACGTGAGATACGAATTTTATTGGTATTTAATTCTCGCCGACAGCGATATCATTAGAAACGGATTGACACTACTACACACAAGAACAGATACTAGAAAAGGAATTGACCATAACCTATGTAATGGCATTCAAGTGGTCGAAACTACTTGTTTTATGTAAATGCAACCATTTTGATAAATATAGTTAGGTTAGTTATATCAATTTAAATGGTTCATATTGCAACTAAAATTTCAAAATTGTATTATATAACCATGTTAATCCGCATTTTAGAATTAATGTTAATGACACAAGAACGTGATACTGGGTTTCATCATAATTCATCAAGTGTTTGCGTGCGGCAACATTTCAAATTTTATTGTGAATTTCTAAACAAAAGAAGCAAAATCTTACTCGCTGTTTGAAGGTGAATTAATTGTCCAGTTACAGAGAAGTTCCTTCATGGCGTTGCTATGAATTCAAGAAATTCTTGTGCCAGGGTTAGTAATAATTTTATGAAATTTTCGTAGTAAAATATTTGATGTTAAAATTTTCGTAATCACTATCACAATTATAAAAAAAAAATATTTTCATGTTGTGGTTGTGATATCATCATGTTTCCTCTGATGACGTGTCACAAAATTAAGGAACAATTTAAAACTCAGGAATGGAAATGTTGACCCGGTATTCGCCTGCAGCGATTTCGGGAAACCATGGAACACTACAATCAGGATGGCCGGAAACAGGATTCGAACCCCTGTTCTTCCAATCCTTAGTCAATCGTGTTAGTATTTCATCACGTCACTCGATGTAAAGTGTGTTGAAATACAACGGGTAATGATATTTACGAAAATAAAGTGTCCATTCGTAGACAGAATGTTCATATACATTTGCATACATACTGTTTAAAACACTTCATTAAATATTCTCATGAGTTTTTAAATAACACTTAATATTAAGTCGAATGACCTGCGTAGACAGTCGCAGGTACTTTAACGTAACAAATATGTCACTACACATTATTACTCATGAATAGAAAACAATCGAATATGTGAAGGATTTTGGTGAACAAAAAAAAAATTATTGCTAGATATTTTCGCCGAATACAGTTCAAATCGTACATAATACTTAAGATGTTTTCTTCATATAAACATTATATTTTACAACTTTGCTAAATTGCAGACAAGATATAAATAACCTAGCTAGAAACATATGTTGATGTAAAAAAAACATGTCACGAAGTATTTATTTAAAAATTCAAACCACTTGTGGTAACGTCTAAATTGTTTAGCAATTTAGCACGTTGTGAGTGAGTGAGAGGTTTTGGTCAGCGCTCGACATCGTTAGCGCAGGTGAGGGATGACATAAGGTGAGTATGGAGCAGCGCCGGAGTGAAAGGGCGTAGAAAACAGGATATCCCCGAGAAAACCCGCCGGATAGCGGCATCGTCCGACACGATTTCAACATACGAAAATCTGGGGGATTGACCGTGCCGGGAATCGAACCCGGATCGTCTTGGTGGTAGGTGAATCATCTGACCATTCGGCCACCGCGGTCACTTTAGCATATTGTGAAAGTGACGATAATTTACGTTACTTTTAGCTGTGTTGGAGTATCGCGAAAATGTTTCGTGCTAGCATAACCTTGAAAACGCTGTAGTTAATTTCAACACATATGATTGGATGATGTACGTCTGACACAATGTAGCTGTCTGCAGACCAGTAACAGGCATCAAATATTACAATAGCAGGATTCTTATTGGCTCAATCAAATATGGCAACTATTTCATGTATGAAATCCAGCAAACAATCCAGTTTTCCCACGAAAAACCTCCATCTGTAATTTAATTTTGTTACAAATGTCAGTGAACACAATTTGTTAAAGGGAGGAATTGATTGAAATCCTTAAAATTTTTTACACTAATATTTATTTAAATTATCTGGTTGTACATGTAGAGAGCTTTTAGATAACAATTTCTTTATGTAAATATTCACGAATTGTTTTGTACAAGTGATTATTTAAAAGGCGTATGTTGATAAAAATCTAAGATAAAATAATAATTTTTATAAATCGTAAAAAAAAAAAAAATGAATCAAAGAATAACTATGGGATTACCACTAACAGGTAACCTATTCATAATTTTTTAGGAAAAAATTTAAATATAAGCTTTCAGCGAATGAACATACGACAGCATTAATTAACTTCTGAGAGCAACACGAAGGTGTTTATAACCTACATTCACTTGGCGTGAGAAAACAATGTGGTGAAAGGACGTTAACATAACGTAGGGCCTTAAATGTACTCTGTTTGCCGTGAATAATAGCCTATATAATACGGAAGAAATTCGCTTGCACGGCGTTTCATTGTGCGATATATTACCGCTATAAAAACAAACTACATTAGGTTCGTGTTACAGTCGTGGCCTGCTCGCAATAGGGTCGCGTGAGAATGTAACCCACGACCTCTCTAACAGCGAGTCAAAGCTCCGTGAGAGAATAGACGGGTTGGCCAAGATGTGGGTAGCTTTCATCCCGCCGCCTGCCGTGTAATGGCGGATTCTCAACGGCGCGGCGGACGCGGCGCAAAGTGCGCGATGCGATTCTGAAAATTAACATTGTTGTGAAGACTGTCTCGTCTGCCATGCGACAGATACTAAAAAAAAAATTATTGTAAATAGTTCCTTGTCAATACCTACCAACTTCTTGTACTGCAACCACGAATATTTGCACTATTTACATGTTTTTTTCTGTTTATTCGTGATGTGTTCTAAATGCCCGCTGGCATCTCCAATATTGTGAAAGAAAAAGCCACAGTTACGGATATTATTAGCTTATAAAATTAAGGTTATTTCTTCTACAAATTAGAAAGATCAATGTTAAAAGTTTGGCACAGGGACAATTTCTGCCGCTTGAGCGCTGGTATTGGTAATGGGCGCAAACTGACCAATCACTGAGCTTTCCTGAATTTTAAGTTAGATAAGTCGTTAATTTAAAACGCGAAATTAGTTTATAAATACTTTATAACTAAACTAAATGACGCCTGTCGTTTCCAAGCTTATTTAAAATTAATTTTACTACACTCAGTTTTGTATTTTTCCGGTCCCATAGCAATAGCAGCGAAACTAGCGGCAGATATTTTGTCTGTGCCAAACTCTCCCGCATAAGAAAACACATTTTCCGTCTAACCTGTAGTAGAATTAACCTTAATAAAACAACAAACTGTCTCTTAAAACAAATAAATTCAATTTATTATCAACTCATCACTTTCACCAACATTTGGGCACAAAATAAAATTCCGTTTCGTAGCTTTGCCACGTCCGTGGCGCGAATAATTTATAAATGTTTTCTATTCCAAAATCCCACCGTGCCAGCGAATTTTACTGCGCTGATGTAACGAAGTTCTGACTTCTGATTGGCTTGAAAATATTCGCGCGTTTCGCGCCGCGTCTGCCGCGCTATTGTGAACCTACTATCAGACTCCCGGGATCGCACTGAGGCAGATTTGAACCAGTCATGTACACACGAGAAATCAGGATGGAGTATTAATTTTGATTTAGGGTAGTATTACTGCCGTTATTAATCAGTGTGTGTGGAAAATTTTACACACATTATGAACTTGTTTTTTCATAATTAATCATCACACGAAATTAGCACATATCGTCCGGACTGATCCCGTATGTGTAATAATTTATGTACAGTAAGTATGATTGCAACGATTTGCGTTCCTATACCAGTGACCCGATTGCGACGAAACTTTGGCGAGTTGTGCGTGCGCCCGCGGTATCTGACAAGAAAAAAAAATATTTTTTTTAAGTGGAGGGGCTAAATTGGACACCCAAAAATTTAGTGAAATTAGTTTCTAAAACTATTGTTTATTAGCCTTAATATTATTTTTTGCCATTTAAAATTATAAATAATTTATTTCAGAAAATATTTTCTTAGAAAATTCACTTTTAATAATAGCAGTCTCAGTATTCTAAGAAATTTGAAGTAACGTAAAGTTGTTATGGAATACTCATATTTTTGTCGGATTGTCTTTATTTTTTTGGAAAAATTTAGTTCTTGAAAATATATAGAAATTTATTTGTTGGTTCTAAACCTGCTTTCGGAGGTAGAACGCTACTCAACATATGTTTACGATTTACTTAAGGTAATTTGGAGTGCTTAATAAGAACAATTGCTTGACTCAAACGTAGTCGCGGGCAATAGCTGGTATAACGGACAGCTTGTGCATTTCTCCGATAACACATATTATGTTTCCACCTCAAGCCAACAAATAACCACACACGATATTTTATTACCGTCAGAATTATGCTGCCGACACAACAGTGTGGAGAAAACCTTTCTTTTCTAGAATAACATTTTTTTTACGCAAATTAAAGTAAATTAATAAAACAAGAATAGCTGTACTTAAAACATATAAACAAGAGAAAATGTTAACAGAAAAGTGGTTATATTAATTAAGAAAATATTCACCAACATATATAATAGTTCAATTTCTGCCCTTAGGTTACTTTTCGCACACTTATCTATGTATCTAGCACAGAATAAATAATGCTACCAGAAGTTACATGGGAAGAATTTTTTGTGTAATCTCCCCAACGTGGCATAGTACAGTATTGTAACCTGCGTATGCTCACACAGGCACGAGGCACGAACCACGCCACCCCCCCTTCCATCCCTGTTCACTACCAAAGCCACGGCTGCGAGGTGCCGGACAGAAGCCCCCTCCCCTTGCTGCTCGCTCCTGGGGCCATGGACTGCTCGGGTGGGATTGATATCACTAGTCTGAACTGACTGATGTAAATGGCCTTCTAGATGAGTGGACACCTATCCATCACCTTTGACAGGCATTCAACAAGGGCGTGACTGAATGTCACCACAGCATCGGGAATGTTCAACTTATGTCATCCAGCCCTGTCGGCGAACTAGGAGAATATTCTGGACATCGTCACAGGTGCCTATAAATACCGGCTCACTGTGAGCCGCGAGAGAGTCTTAGCGGCGATTAGCCAGTGAGTGTGCACGACAGGTGGACGAGGTGAGAAGAACAAATTAAGAAGAGGCTTTGCTAGTGCAGACGATGGTGACTGTCTATGAACAGTGTGAGTGAGTGGGTGAGTGGACGAACAGGTTTGACTGTATGTAGATGTACATTGCGAAACATTCTATGTGTAGAGACTTGTACGATTAGAGGACTGAGCGAGAGAGACATTTAATTGTTGAATACATACTAGAATAATTAATTAGACTGTTAGATTATCTGTATATAATATCTGTACTTGTTTATATAAAGAGAGTGAATTGCAAGTGTTATGTAATTAATGTAGAGTGTTTATAATAAATTGAGGAGTTTAATTAAATTATTTAATTTAATTACCTAAGCCCTCCATCCCAAGCGAACCTGGCTGTGCCCAAAGTTCTTACGGTTTGTATACACGACCGCCTAGCTCGCATTGGAAACAAATGTAATGTAAAAAAATATGTGAAATGTCATTGGTATGACCAGTGATTTATTTCTGTAAAATGTAACTGATTGCTAGGTTTTGATGACCAACGTTTTTCTATTGTCATTGTTGTGTCCACACTTGACTGCGCAATTAGATTTCTGACAGATCACTATTGAATGTGTGTTTTGCCATCAAAGAGTTTGCTAATTTTAAACAGCCTCGTTCAACCTCACACGGCATGGCACGACACGCTACAGTGTTTCGTAAATTAAGCATTCATTAAACATTTTCGTTATTTGCCATTATCTCTACTAGACATGCGAAATGTAAAAAAAAAAAACATGGAACGCAATGCAAAGAGAATTTTAAACAATTTTCCGTAGTGACTCATTAATATCTCGGACAAATTTGTAACGATAATTCAGAAATGGATCACTTCAGATCATTATGTTTACATGCTTTGTATTTTTTTTTTTTTTTACTTATTTTAGTATGTATAATCCGCCTCGTTTGTCCAAGTATTTTTATACGTCCTCTTTATCGGCAAAACTATATTAAAACTAATTTACAAAAGCGTTTTGTTTGTTAGTCTTCTATGCAATTCTATGCCATTCATCCGATCACGACGAAACTTTTGTGAGTTGTGTTTTCGATCGCAAAGGTTTCTGTCATTTGGGGGGGGGGGGGGTGTAGAGCTAAACAGTGTAGAGTGGCAGAACGGGGTACCCGAGAAATGCAATGAGGAAAAAATTTGGTGAGTTGGTGTGTGCTTCCCTTAATATTAACTTAGGCCATAAGCCTCTCAATGTTTTTATTGTCGTCGGGAATCACTTCCAAAAAGGTGTTGGGCTAATTTAGACTGCTTCTGTTATGAAGTGATTTTTATAATTTGCAACGCTGAAAAAGTTATTTAAATTCCGTTGTAGATGCTTTTGGAACAATATTTTGCGAGAAAACCTGCACTGTAAAAAAAAAACCTACTTAAATGTTTAGGAAGTAATTGACCAAAATGCAGTATGGGGCAATTACCATACTTCCTCCTTGTAAATATGCAAACTTTTACATTTGTTACAATACAAGTCAGTTTTATAAAAAAGTTTAGGAGTGCTACTACCTTGGATGTCTGGTAAACAATCCTACCATACTACATCCTTAGCGCTTCTATACGCACGTATGGCAAAGTCACAAACTATTTTTATAGTGTTCTTCATACTTATCCATCACAATAATCCCTATGCTTGAACGTAAGGAAATAGTAATAATTTTTGTAATATTATTTTAAATCTTACAGTACTATGTAATCATCCGCTTAAGGAAAACCACTTATGGCAAAAACATATTTACATAAAAAATTATTAAAGGTATATTAAACAAATTTACATTTATTTACATGCCAGCATGGATATTACTGTGACAGATAAGCTTGTACAAGATTTTTCCGCAAAATATTGTTCCTAAAACATCCATACCGTCAATACGCATTGAATTTTGCCAAAGATCAGGACGAAGTTAGTAAATTTCCTGAAGCGTGTTAAAAATTACAATAAAAAAGTTTTTCTCAGTTCTATAAATTATAAACACTTTTCTTTGAATGTAAGTTAACAAAATATGTATGTTACTGACGTTGCGTTTATATTAATATTTCGTATTGGCTCTGCGCGTCTCTTAGAGTGGTTTTGTCATCGAATGCTAGGATCTCTGTGAACGTATTCTAGGAACACATTACAAAAAAAAAAATAGCAGACATTTTTAGTCTGAAATACAAACATTTGCAAAAGTTGTTCAAGACCCTGGCAATTTTTTCAATGTTGCTCAGTTTTATGTGATGACATTTATATTTCATTCTGACAGTATTGTCACGAGATGAGAAAATTATTACCACGAAGTCAAACGAGACGAAGAGGGGAAAAATTCGAAACAAAAAAACAACGACGTTTAATTTAAATATCCTGTCGCTACACACTATTCCCTCTTGTTCCCCACCACACTGCCCTCCGTAAAAAAAAACTCGCTTTACCCGGGAAATATAAGTATTTGTTTTCGCTGTTCTGTTGATTTATGAGTACTATATCGTGGCGGAATAAAAGTCATGCCCCTAGCACAGTTTCCAATAAATTATTTTTGTCTCGGAATTAACTTGTAACCGATACAGCAATCACGCCCCTGACTTCCAGCAGAACCTCATTCAACTTTAGAGCAGGCAGCTAAAAACCCCTGACGCGTCTTGCGATTTTTATACCGAAATAGAAATTGTCAAGAACACTAGTAACAAAACTTATTTTGCGTCCAGGCACAGTTAAGGCCACAGGTCCCTGTTCATGCTACAGGATGATCAAAAGATGACGCAACCTTATGGGAAAATGTGACAATTGTCTTTACAATTTATTTCAAAGTGGTTGTGGCCCCCTCGGTCTCCTGATTTATTATCTCCAGACTTTTTATTGTGGGTATGCCTAAAGGATGCTGCTTATATCAATCATCCTCACAACATTCATGACTTGCAGGGCGAAATTGAACGATATTTCGCAGCAATTACGCAGAAAATGCTACAGCATTTCTTTAGAGCACGCAGCACCGTATTCAACTATGTGAATTGCATAATGGTGGCCACTTTCAACACCTATTGTGACCTACAGGTGTCCCCATTAGGTTCCGTCACATTTTGAACACCCTGTATTTTCACTACGTTTATTTTTAAATCCTGAAAGGGAGCACATATCGCCAAACCGTTCCAGATAAATGTTGTAAATTGTTTGTACTATGTAACCTAGGTTTTTTTTTTTTCAAAACGTAAGTTTCTGTAATTTTGTCTCATTTTCGATTTAATTAAATTTTCTTACTTAAAGTCAATAACTAAACAAAATTATGTAAAAACTCATGTTATAAAAAACTAGATTACATATTACAAACAATTTCCAACAATTCTATGTAACGGTTTTGCTATACCTGCTCCCTTTCAGGATTTAAAAAATTAAACTTGAAAATCGGCATAAATAGGAAACCGTGACCTTATAAGCATTCCAGAGGGAAAAAAAATCATAATTTTATATTTGTATGAAACAGTAATAGTTTTGTAGATCTTACTTGAGAGTACGTTATCCTCTTACAAAAAAATATCTCTGCCAGTTTTCCCACAGTAGCATTTCAAAATAAGTCAAAATTTGCATGTATTTAGTTCATACACCCCCCCCACCCCAAAAAAAAACCAACATGACGTAACGAAATAATTCACAGTAAAGTACATGTAACATGCTAGGGCTTTAAGTATATAAAAACCCATTCAACCAAAGTTTTGTAGCCTATTATTAAAAAATTTCCGAAATTTTGTAATTTTTTAAAACTAATTTTAGAAATTGTTTTAGGCACAAAAATATTTTGTGTTGGGTTTTTAAAACCCTAGCCCGTGACGTGTAGTTTGAATGTTAATTATTTCGATTCATTTCGTTCATTGGTTTTTGAGGGGTGTGTGAACTAAAACATGCAAATTCTTACTTTGAAATGCCATTATGGGAAAACTGGCTGAGCTAAAATTTTCTTTGTGAGCGGATGTTGTACTCCATGGTAACGTCTATAAAACTAACATTGTTTCATACAAATAAAACATTATGATATTTTCCCTCTGGAACGCCCTTAATACGATTCGTCGTCTAGTGCATGAATGACGATGTAGCGTGTCACGTGACTTCTGTCCTACGCCAAGCTGCTGAACTTATTGTCAATACCTCCGTTCTTTAAAAGAAACACACTTTGAGCTATTCCGCTGTTTTCCTACAACACACAGATTGCCTATTTTAAACATTTTAAGACATCGTACAATACACGGCTTTTTTAGACTGCCGTTTTTATAAAAATACCAATTTGCTTTATGCTTTCAAAAAACAAAATTACGTGACTTCTGCTAACGACCTTGTGAAAAAAAAAAACAACGAAAACTATGCGGTAATTAAGTGCTCCGCACATCCACAGAGGCGGTCGTATTACTGTTGACAACACGGGTAAGTTAGCCTCATAGCTTACCTTTTATTTTTCATCTAGCTGATAGACAAGCTCCACTCTAGGACTTCTGTTAAAATAGAACACATATTTCGCTTTTTTTCTGTGCTTATACACTTGTGTACATTAATGTTTTGCTGTTTTCTTACTCTGAACATAGCTTTGACATCTGATTAAATGTTATCTTATCCTCTGTGACTGTACTAGATCTACTGTAAAAAATTATTCCCAAATTATGATAGAAATAATAATAATTACCGCCTACTGTAGGTCAAAATCTTTGGAAAGTTAAGTATGTGGTTGATTGTTTCTTAAAAAAACAAAAAGCATAGTAATATTACAGTGATTTTCTGTACATGGAATAGTTTTACCATGTCTCCGTTCGTACCACGTCCATGCGTCTGTTGTGTAGTGCATTTCGAAGTTATAATTTACAATGTAGAAACTTTATCAGAGGTTGAAAGTGCTGAAATTATTTTCTACCTGGTCAATAATATCAACAGATGAAGCAGCTGACAAGTATGAAGTCACAGTTAAAACAGTAATATAATGTTGTAAATAATACAAAAATAACTAACGAGTAGCCGACACTTGAATAATTCGTATTTGTGTGACTCACCAAAAAAATTATGTCATGGTTACCAACTGCAGCTTCAAAAATTAGCAAAATTACCAGATAAATTACGCCAAATTCCCGCAAAAAGTAGAAAATTATTCAAAATATAAGGGAACATGTATTTCAGATAGTAGTTTCAAATTCAAATGCGTTATATATATATATTTTTTTTTTGTATTTAAAGCAATCAAGTTTTTTTATAATATTACGTTTCCTTGTATTTCTATCGTTAAGGACGTTGGACTCGAAAAATTCAAAATTTTATATTTGTGCCAAACACTGTTCAATGTTTACATATCAGATAACACGTCATTTCCCCAAATTAAAATATAAAGTCCATAGTTGTATCATTATCACCTATAAAAATTGCAAAATGGCAGTTGCGGTGTAGCCAAAATAACAACAAAGAATTAACTTGCAGAAAAAAGGTAATACTTTTGGCTACTACTGAAATTTTCAAAACTAACTTTTATCAGTCATAAAATGCATTCATAGTGACTTTAAGTCCTGTAATTTTGAATTCATTAGTTAATTACTATTTTTTTTATTTTGGCTACACCGCAATGGCCATTTTGTGACTTTGTTGAGTGATTATGCAAAAACGATGCGGCCTAATATATTTTTTTTATTTGGGGAAATGACATGTTATCTTAAGTGTAAAAGTTAAACAGTTTTTGGCACAAATATAAAATTTTGAATTTTTACGGGTCCAACGCCTTTAAGTGACAAATTTATTGCAGTTATTTTATAGCTGTTTCTGTACAGTATTATATTACACTAAAAAAAGCGCTCCCTTTTAAAATACAATATTTCTCTCCTAATTACTTTTTAATTGTTCCACATTTCGTGGGAATTGCAATAAGTTGGTAACATCACTCGTGTGACTATTTTTTGCAACGAAAAAAAAAAAGGTATTCGTTTTATCGCCCAAGAAAATCCTGTAGCTATTTCATTCCTAAACTCGCTCGGGGTCGATTCTAGATGTGTCAGCTTGCTTCTAAGTTGCGAAACAATGATGGTCGTATCTCGGCCTGGAGAAAGGCGGTTGGCAGACGAAGGTCACACTAATTGCTGTCTCCCCTTTCTAACCTTTTCTATTTCTCTTGTGGTCTGGTGGAAGCTGGCCCATAAGAGAGAACGTTTCTCTCTTGCTGCAGGATGGACCACGGCAAGACGTGAAGCGTTTACACTCTACATCCGAACCACTGGTTACAATCACTGAAATTTCAGTTAGCCATATTTTTCTGATGAACCTTTAGAATTCACTGAAAGTCCGTTAGCAAGCAAGTGAAATTCACTGAGAATTAGTGGCAACCACTTTTAAATTAGTAGCATTTAAGCCATGTCCGAAACGACTATTTAGGTTACTTAATCAACCACGTGACCAGGTTAGTGCAGTAAATACTGGAGGATTTAGGGTGTAAAATTTATTGAGGTGAAGTAGCACGCTTGTTCTGTAAATTCGTCGGCAGCTGTTTATTTATGTTTTATATTCCTCTTTTCGGCTGAAAAACATAAAAACATGTGTGTTTATATATTATATATACAAACATATATATAGTCTATACATTAAAATAAGTAATAATGTAAATTAATAGCACGTAGTGGTATTTTGTAAGCAGCAAATCATCTTTTAATTTGAAAATAAATTTCGTATTTTGTAATTAATCTAACCCTACAGCAAAATAAATATTATCGTAGAATCCGTAATGTAGAATGTGAAAAAAAAAACTGTTAAATAGTTTATTGGGTATAGAATCAAACGAACATACAATTTATTCAGCAGTGAAAAGTAAAAAATAAACAAAACAACACTAAAATTCAAACAAGTATCTAGTTCCCAACTTTGCCGCACGCAACGCTGATTTATCACATTCGAGTCTGTCCACTCTAAATTTCCAAATCCTAAATACGTAGAAGGTTCGTTTCGGACATGGCTTTAGTCAATTAAAAAAAAACTGTTTCACTAACTTCAGCTAAAAAAAACTGTTTCACTAACTTCAGCTGCTCATGTTTAGCCGAATTCACCTAAGGTGTTTATCTATCACCGATTCAAGTTTAGAGTGCACGAAAACGTATCGGTATAATCTACTCAGTAGTATTGATCACATTATCGGATTTATTCAGTCGTTGGATGTTGTAAGTATTTTTATTTGAGCGTCACTGTAAAACAAGTTGGTAATTTTACACATCAAGTATTTGGGATTTGAGAATATTCCCCAACAAACTTGTGCTGGATATCTGTTTCCGAACATATGTGAAAATTTCCAGACGGTAATGTATTCTTCACACAAACGACTCGGAAATTTCTCTTACGCCTTATGTAGGATTGCCATAAAAGACCTGCGCCAATATGTACGGAATTATTACATTACCAGTTGTGTAACTTTCCTTTACATGTATGCTGCAATTTTCCCTTACATGTAAATATACTTAGCTTCGATTACATGTTAAGTAAATGTACTTAAATTTTTACAGTGTATCAAAATTCAAAGAGCTGTACGTTGGTGGCTTATTTAAATTCCTGCGAGATCTGCATATGTGTATTTCAGTTGCCGTAAAAAAAGTTCGGTAAGCGCAGAATATCCTTTCGTACTGCTACAATACAAGCATATGGCGTTACAACGGACGACTTGAGGTACACGTCCTCTGACGTCACACCACAGGGGAGAGTACTGTGGGAAACAAAGCTTGTTTTCAAACATGTTGATTTGTTAGTTGGGGATCGCAGAAACCAGAAATTTTGTGCAATCATAGACTTGCACGTAAGTATTAAACATATTAGTTTCATTTCATGGTCAAGATACGCACATGCATAAGATTAACTTGAAAATGCGGGAAATTCTAAACAAATAATCAATTTTCTTTACATACATATCATCCGGGATGTGTGAAGCCAAACGCCTGTATGAAGGTTATGTTCTGTTCGCGGTATCCATGGAGATAGGAATTGCATCCCACACCAGACTGGATCCCCGCCTCATTTCAAGTCGTACTAGTAATGTATGATGTACAAACAAGGAAGAGTTAACAGACGAAAAACAGATTTTCTTCCCTGTAAATAAGTGGGAGCCTTATGTGTTTAATTTTTTTATGCGCTGTTTGAATATAGTGAGCAGTTAAGAAACCTTGGTTATTCTTTTATTTTCTCTGAATTTCTATGTCCGTTTAATGTTAACAAAGCTTCCCAAGTAACAATCAGAGTGTATATATTGTATTGCACTCAAAAAGTAACCTCTGAAGTAGCAATGCAAATATTTTTAATTATTATTACTGACTTTATAATAAGTATAATAAGTTAACTACGGATTTACCAGTAACTGGCAAGTTCGGATTTTTTTATTTGGCGTTTAATTTTAAGGCTGAGAGTACAGTGGTACTGATGAACAGGCGAGATAGTTTCAGTAGTAGCAGACGATGCAAGATGGCGGAGGCGTTTGAAAAAAAATTGCAGTAAACAAATTTTGCCCTGGCTGTTATAATTTTATAGGCCATCCGGGATAAATTGAGCATTAAAAATTTAACATTTGAAAAATATTACTAGCCGTTACTGCGCATAGTTCAACGTCAACAGCTTGTAAGGTTGGCACCGAAAATACGCAATGTAGTTCCGTATATTTTCCCATTTAAATACAACAGTACAGAAACAATACAAACAGAAATCTGCAATAGCTTTTTTATGTCATTAGTATACTTTTTTTAATAAACTGTATCGACTCATACTGACTGCACAATTAATCTAGCACGCGTAAACATCATGTGACGTGTCCAGAGAGGTTAGATATTTCCCGGCGTTAGCCGTTACATGCGGAAGGATACGAATTAGCTGAAAATAGAACTTTAACAGGACTTTACTGAGTGCTCACTTTATTTCGAATCACCTGTAAAGAGTTACGCCACACTCCTCTCTTACCTGGTCCTTAGTGATATTTTCGTCGGTATGTATAGGTGCGTCGGGATAAAGTGAGCACTTCAAACCCTAGTTGTTTTTTTTTTTCTATAAAATAATTTGTATTTTCCTGCTACTTTTTATACAGAGCATTCTAAGAAAATATCAAATTATATAGATTATACCATACTAGAAAAGTAAACGTTTAAATTTCCAATAAAATGTGTTTTGGATTATTTTTGTAGACAATATGGTTTTCAAAAGTTCTCGATTTATCGCGAACCGCTTATAGGAAGGCGCCAGCAAAATTGTTTTCTATGTTCGGGATGTTTTTGGCAGTGGACAACACAAAGAAGGGCTGGAGCAGTAACTCGGTCTGACGTATCGATTAGTTAAGGTGCTCCGTACCTCGTATACAACGTCTAATGGTTTCCCTCCCTCCCCCCTCCCATGCTGCATGGTGTATTGTCTGCGGGCTTTGTTCGCTTCCTCGGGTCGTTCATGGACCGCTGCATCTTCCTTGGTCATCCTCCGATGAAACTCCAGGGAGCTGTTCGTCTTGCATCTCTGTTTCGAAGGCAAGCTTTTGCAGTTATCTTCCTATACAGTAGAATATTTTTTTATTGCATAAAATAAAAAATAATGATTGTGGTTGTTAAGACAGCTTCAGTTGCCATAGTAAATTATATTATTTTATGTATATATTTTAAATTCTGATAAGAAAGAAAAAAATGTTCAACCTGTGATAACACCTCAAATTCTGTTTACCTCGCCCTGCAGTGCAAACATAGTGATTTAGATATTAAATTATATTATACCACAATCACTAAAGCACAATTTTTTTCTATTCACAATTTGGCCGACAGGGCCCGGTGGCCGAGTGGTCAGACCATTCGCCTACCACCAAGACGATCCGGGCTCGATTGGGTCTGTCTCCGGATTTTCGCATGTGGAAATCGTGCTGCATTTGTATCTAGGATGACTGAGAGAACAAAATAACAGAACTTATCACATCCGAAAAATACACAGTTTTAGCAAAAGATCCGACAACAGGCATCGAACGCAAGGTGTACCAAACACTGAAAAAACACAAAGACCATATTTTAGACAGCACATCACCTCACATATATGGCCTTCCGAAAATCCGTAAACAGGACATGCCATTGCGTCCTGACATCAGCTCTTGCAGTTATCCATGTCAAAAACTCCCAAAATTCCTACTGAAAATCGTTGAACCACTCGTGGACCACACAATATCGTTTGTAAAAGACACCACTTCGTTGGCATAGCCAGACATTAGATATAGCACCAATGGACATACTGGTGAGTTTTTATGTGCAGAGCCTTTTCACCAATGCTTCTGTGCCTGAAATACTCAAGGTCATAGAATCCAGACAGGAAAAGATTGCACTCTAAAGGACAGAACTTCACTACCTATTCCATCTATCATGGAACTTATTACCTTATGTGCAAACACAGCCTATTTCCTGTTCGAACATCAATTTTACAAGCAAACAGATGGTACGGCAATGTACTCGTCACTCTATCCATTTATGGCTAACATTTTCATGCAGCATTTCGAAGAAGAGGCACTGAACAAAACCAACAACCTACCTAAAGTCTGGTGATACCTTACTCATCTGGCAACACGGACCTGACGAACTGACTGAATTTGCAGTTTTCCTAAACTCTCTCAGACCGTTAATAGAGTTCACATTTGAAATTGAAAATAACAAGAGCATCCCCTTTCTTGATGTTTTGGTGTCCAGAAAAAAAACAACAAAATCTCTACCTTTGTTACATGACCAATCATTCTAAAAGTACGAAAGCTGGTATAATAAACACTTTGAAAAACAGGGAAGATAAAATGTGCAGAAACGAAACCTGAAAAACTGACTAAGCAAACCACCTAAAAAAGAATTCTTAGCAAATGGCTATCCTATTGGCATCATAGACAAACACATGAACAACAATAATGTCAAGTTCACACAACATGAATCAACAGAAAAACCATTTGCATATTGGTTATTCCAAATGTGCAAGGGCTATCTGAAAAAATAAGACAACTCGGTAGTAAATATTGACTACAGATATGTTTTCGGTCAAATTCCACAGTCAAAAACATGGCGACAAAGTAAAACCAGTCACAGAAAACCAAACACTCAGAACTGTGTCTATCAAATCCCTTGTGAATGTGGATGTAAGTACATTGGAGAATCTGGCAGACCTTTCACCATACGCCTTACACCTAAACAAAATCAAGAAAAAATGAAACTGAAAAATCTAGACTAGCCGAACATGTCTGGGAAAACATTCCTAGAATACTATGGGAAGATGCTACACCAATTACACTTGAGACAAACCCGACAAAAAGCAAAATAAAATAAGCAGTTTTTTTTCATCAGCAATAGTAAAGTCATCAGAAATCAAAGTATTGAACTAAAGATTTCTGGGTTCCTTTAATCAAGGAAGAAACCAATTTAAATAGAGACAGTTATCATTGCAGATTATATTTTTTTACAAACCATTTGTTAGCAAAACAGTAGCCCTGATTCACATCTTACTGCATATAATCCCATTACAAACTGCGTGACCAATCAGGAGGCAGGTGCACTATCATTGGCTGAGCTACATGTACGCATTTTTCTTTCATAAGACCCTTGTTTTCCAGATGCCACAAATCAATCTGCTGGAGTTCCTCAGTCTGTAGATGTGCCTGAAGACGGGAACACATACCAGTTCTAGAAACGTCGCATCTGTTGTCTTGAGAAGTCTACTATTTTCCATCTGCTTTTGTATGTGTTCACATCCGTTCGTGTCTCTCGTTATTTGTGTTGTCGTCGTTCATCCATTTGGTGCCTTTTTTGCACACCCCATTTGTTTGTTTTTTTATTATTATTTTTATGTCTGTATTTTTTGTGTCGTCCTTCCACAGTCGAATATATTCCACTTAGGAATTAATTTTGTGCTGTTTATATCTGTTCTTGGCTTGTGCCGTCTTCTCGGATGTGACTAAATGGCTTTCAGGAATTATCTGTATGTTTTATGTCTGTTGACTACAGCTGACTGGCTTTTCTTCCTTTGTGTTTTATTTTTGTTTTATCGTGGGATTTTCTGCAATACGGCAACATTCGCCTGCAATGGCGAATGTTCAAAAAAACTTTTATGTTTGTAATCTTGTTATTGAAACCCTATTCTGGGATCTCAATACAAAAGAAAGGGGTAAATATATAATTGCAGAAGCCCATGGGAGTGGTAAGAGAGTTGCAACAGAATTATCAAAATTGAAATGACTTTTATTTTCGTAGATTAGTGTGGGCGATCATTATCTATTCTTTTACATAAATTATGCCATTAGTTCTTAATACAAATCTTACCATTTCAATAATAAAAGTGTGTAAAATTCAGGTACATTAAATGCAGGGAAAAAGAAGACTTATATAACATGATATTCAAAAACATAAACCCTATACATATCTGAAAATATTATGAAAATATCGCAATTCTCAATTAAAGAGAGATTCTCCAGAGTACATAGAAATATTCAACAACAAATTCTGTCTCGGGTACATATTGACTTCAATTATGTAATTTACTAGCGAAATCTGATGCTCAAATTCTCAAACAACAATTAAATCTTACAATCTGTTACTTGCCCGGAAACACCAAAAGAACACGCCAACATGGGCAGAGAATATCAGAATTACGGGCTAGAAGCATGCCCCTAATCCTGTGCAATCCTAACCACATACTAATTGTGATACGAACAACCTTAATGTATGATCTGATGACACGAAACAAACAACCTTAATTTATCGTGACTGTTCAAGAAACCATAAATCCCCTTTTAATATAACATAATATTAAACCTTCCTCGGACATAGTAACAGTCTAGAACATTCGAACCAAAGCAAAGTACGTAACTTAAGCTTTCCTAACGCTTGGCCATCTCTGCCTTTGAGCCTGGCACCGGTATTTATACTAGCTCTGCCACTTCCCCTGAACTTCCTCGACCAATGGTGAAGCATCTGGAATGTTCCTGAAGCAGGTCGTACAACACCACACCGCCACGGCCACAGACGACTAAGATATAGGCCACGGCGGACAGGGGCGAAGTTAGGGGGGAGGATATCGGAATATATCCCCCCTGAAATTATATGGAAACGTTAAAACTAAAAAGTATGTTTCACGAGCCAACACAATTTCAGACATGCTGAAGCCAAAGCTTAAATTTGTACTTGTATTTGTCATATATCAGCATAGATGTTTTCACTTTCTTACTATTTATTATCCTTAAAACTAATCAAATTTATTAAAGTGGTATATTAATTTTTTTGGTTTGCAAAGTTCTTAAGTAGCACCATTTTGTACCTAAAAAACCAAATTTTCCCGGGGGGGGACCCCCGGACCCCCCTTCCCTTTATATTAGTGTCGTGAATGGGTAATATCCCCCCTGAAAAAATTGTTGGCTACGCCCCTGACGGCGGACATGCTAGACACCTAAAACACGGCCACAGTTGGCAGCCTTGAGGAGCATCGCTCCCGCCCACGGTCTATGAAGGTAGAGGTCTTGACACTGAGGAATAAAATGTGACTCCCTTCTTGTCGCCGAGCGCTAGTAGTAATTTGGTGGAAGATTTGTCTTGTTTTTGTATTTGGCTTAGCTTAAAAATGTGAAGTTGTTACCGGAATTGCGAGTATTATATCGTAGAATAAAATATGAACGTAATTTTGTATTGGAACACATTTTTTTACAACAATAAAATTTAATTTTTCAATCTTTTACATGTAGGTGCACATTGCAACGATTCTAAAATTTTGTAGGGCACGAAATATAGTTTTTGTTCGAATGTGATCACTAAAACAATAATACCCAATATATTTCTTCAGACTACTTTTATAAACAGTTCCACACATGCGAATGCATTTATGGACATGGAACATGTATATACTATATCAGCTTACCTTATTAACATTATTTTATGTAAATAATTGCAAAAATATTAAAATGCGAGATGTAAGCAAGACAAATCTTCCACCAAATTACTACTAGCGCTCGGCGACATGAAGGGGTCACTTTCTCTTGCTGGAGAGCAAACACAGTATCAAGACCTCTTCCTCTTAGACCATGCTCCCGCCCGATGACGTCAGGGGCTCGCAAAACCAGCAGTGCTGGCGGGCATTCAAACAGTTCTTGCCTCGGCAGTTTTCGGCAAACTCCGACGAGGGGTATATTCTGGCGCCACACCAAGCCAATGAGCGCCGGCAGCACCGATGACATCACAACCAAGCAATTTTGGCAGCAAACACACCCCGCGTCAGTTAGTTTCACGAGGTCCTGAAGAGCGTCCAGCCGTCGTTCTGCGCCGGGAACTCCGCCATGCCTCAGCTGTTCATGCAATAGCAAGGTAGGATGATATCCAAACACACAACTACCCCTCGAGTGATCATAACGACAGCTGTAAATAGGCGTGATTTTTTTCACAAATTGCGATAGATAAAGCAGGCGAAAAAACTGGCAGTTTAAGTAGGCTGACAGGTGAGACACTCGTCTCATTATTTGTGCAAAATATGTTGCTGTTGGAACAATCCAATCACAATCGACAACCAAACTGAGCTGTTGTCGCTATTCTCTCAGAAAGATGGTACCTACAACAATATATTAATTTCAGTGTGATAGCCACGGAGCGGGCACCCCTGTGGGCGTAGACATCAGTTAGGTGCGGGTTGGAGGGAGTGTTGGAGCACGAGGGATATGATCGGCGGGCGCCGTCCATCACTGGCGCGTGTTGTCGGCGGACAATGGCCAGGGTAGGGAGCTTTCTCCCCGGGCGAGGTGGCCGTCGAACAGCGGCTCGTCTTGACGGCATAATGCCTCGCACCGCGTCGTCACGGACCAGCGCGCACCTTCAACACACGCTCCTGCCTCGCCCACAAATGTCAGGGCGTAGCCAGGGGTGGGTTTTACTTACGCTGTTTTTTAGAGTGTTGTTATTGTTTATCCTGAAAGGGAGCAGATATTGTACAATCATTAAGTAAATTCTTTGAAAATTGTTCAAACTATGTAACCTATATTTTTCTAATCTAAAAAAAGTATATGATTATGGTTAGTTCTAGAGTTTTAAAGAATTCTGTAAGTCTATTATTAAGCAAAATTATAAAACATTTTCATTGAAACAAAAATAATATGCACTAAAGAAAAAAATTGTACACGTAAACCGTTAGTAGGTCTTCCTTTTAGGATAAACAAAAGACATTCGTATGAATAGCGTAAGTAGGAACCTGAGGCAGAAACCTCAAAAAGTCAGTGAAAATTTTAATAAAAATAAAATTCCAATATTCAAGGCACAGTGGCTAAAGTACTCGCCTCCCACCATGGCGACCCGTGCTCGACTTCCGGCGCGGTTTATTCCGGAATTTTCGCATGTGGGAATCGTGCCGGGCGATGTGGCTGGTCTATGGGTTTTCTGGGGGATTTTCCGTTTCCTCCCGCTCCATCATTCCGCCGCAGCTCCATGCTCAATGTCCATACGTCATGTCACCCCTCACCAGCGCCGAAGACCTAGATGTTAAGCGCTGACCAAAATTTCTTCACGCACTTCAAATTTTGTACTTAGTGCCATAACATTTATTTTTTGGAAAATTTACGTAACTTTAACCTATCTGCCAAATAGAATGCATGTCGATAGAATTTTAGGCATCATAACATTTTGTTTGCCTTTGCAGTTGTTGCAGATCTAATTGCAGTTGAGAAAATAATAAGAAAATTCTATCTGCAATTCGATCCGTAACAAAAGTAACGGCAAACATAGAGTCATTATGCCTAAAATTCTATAAATACGAATGTTATCCGGCAGTTAGGTAGAAGTTCCATAAGAAAAATAAGACACAAAATAAAAAAATTCCCACTTGAACTAACCTAAACTAATGTCACGGGTGGAGGGGGGGGGCGGTGGCCGCCGCCTCCTAACGAGGTGATCCGGGTTCGATTCCCGGCGGGGTCGGTCCCCAGATTTTCGCATACGGGAATCGCGCCGGACGATGCCGCTGGTCGGCTGGTTTTCTCGGGGATCTCCCGTTTTCCCCGCCCCTTAATTCCGGCGTTGTTCCATACTCACCTCATGTCACACTTCACCAGCACTGAATACCTCGATGTTGAGCGCTGACCAAAATTTCTCACACACTAATGTCGCAGGGTCCGAGAAGGAAGGGGAGAGGTAGAAATGTGCGCAGAACTATAGACAGTACATGGTTCCACCAGATCAGTGCCTAGGCAAAAGTGGTGTGCGCCTTCAAGCAAACATTTCATATGTCTGTCAAATCAGGGGATGATGATCCTCGTAACTAGAATAAGGGAAACGAATCCTAAACAGTTAGCAGAAGGAAGCTTTCTCTTTACGTTCGAGGCACGGAAACGGGAAAGGCGGTAAGTCGAAAATAACACGTCCGTCAAACACCTCATCGCCTCTAGGCACGAAGAACTAAACAAGCAGTTTCTCAACGGGACTTCAAGCGATGACCCTGTCGTTTTATTTGTGGAAAGTTTGTGGTAATGTCCTGCAGGTTTTTATGGCTTAGATTTACGAATTCGTTCGATACATTATCAGCTACAGCAACGTGAAAAAAGTGAATTTTAGCATTTGTGAGGAGCTTGGGAATAGTGTTTTTAATAAGCGGGCGGCATTTTTAAAATCATAGGGACGCAGTTTGACGAGTGCATTCTTTTCGTAGATAAACGCATTGGAAACGTTTTTACTCACCAACGAAAAATTATGTTACAGTAGAATAACAACGAAATGAAACTATGCATCTATAACGTGTGTCATTAACATGTAGTCTTATTTAGAATGCAGAAAAGCTAAATATAATACCGTAAGCAGGGTTGACTTTGAACACGTGGGGTGACATTTGGACATTACAAAAATAATATTTTTCGGATATATGGTAACCTTGAATAAATAAACTTACTTGCAATAAATTCCTTGTAATAAATGTCCATATGACAATATTTACGCACAGTTGACAATAATGAAAAATAAGAATTGCATAAAAGTGTTGCACTTACGTTGTTGACAAACATTAAATACTGAGACGTATTCCGCCTTCTTTCATGATCACTAGGGCCACGATTTTGTCGCGAAAAGATTTTTGCCCCACTTTGCTTCTGTGTCTTACGCGCACATCTCGGTAGCTGTTCTTCATGGTTATTGGCATCGTGTCTTTGTCGAGACACGTTTCTCATTTGACTGCACCAATCAGAATAAGATTATTTTGACTCCGTACGTCTGTAATTTGCCGAGGCAAGTGAGAGTAAACTCATTCAATCACAGACGATGTAGCAACGCTGCAGATGTGCACATGATGCATCGAAACCAGATGTTGCAAAAACCTTTTCGCCATAAAATCGTGGCTCTAGTAAATAGAGATGATGGTTTATCGCGGGAAAACTTGACTGTTTGCTGGGTTTCAACGCACGTTCAGCTTATCAGAAGCTCACTGACTTTAACCTGTACGTGGAGCTGTTGCCCTATTTGACTGAGCCAATAAGAATCCTGCTAATGTAATATTTGCTGCCTGTTATTGGTCTGCAGATATCTACAGAGTGTCAGATGTGTATAACCCAATCATACATGTGGCGAGAAACTACAGAGTTTTCAAACGTAATAATATATTTAGAGACACTGGAAAATCGCGGGAATAGTTGAGTGTTTGCTAGGCTCCAACGTGACGTATATAACACTGAATGTTCCGTATCAACATTGGCTATCGTTAGAGGTACGTCAATTTCGCGGATTCATCTGGCAGCAGCCTAGACTTGTCAGTCCTATACACCCACTGGCCACAATCAGTTATCTATTGGCTTATAACCGTACAAGAAGGTAGCAAGCGATAGCACTTCGCATTATTTCCTTATTTACTACTGGCTTGCAGTAGTCAAACGCGTTTCGTAACAGCCGCCAGCAAGTCACATACATTACAATGAAGTATACATAATTGGCGTTCAATCTGACCTGGAATGTATCTGCGAAATTTACGTACCTCTAGCTATCGTTCATTTGTAGCAGTTTTTCTCTCTACAACAAGCCCAGTTAGAACTGCACAGCTTGGACACACAGCGTGTGTGATTCGTCCCAAAACTGTTCACACGTGTCACGGTTAATATACAGAGACATGCAAAATTCGCGTTATCATTTGGTAGCAGACTAAACTTCACTTTCCTATAAAAAACATAGCATAATCTGCGATTCAATTGGCCACGAACTTTGATGTGTTGTCATTTATGTGTGTTACGTCTTGACAGAAATTGGCCTCTCTACCGTGTAAGCATTCTCCGCGGCAAGTCACGACAATATCGGCCAGCGGGAGACGTCGAACAAGCCTATAGTAATTTGGAGTCTAGTCAACTGTCAGAAAATAACGCGAATTTTGCATGTCTCTATTAATATAATACAGTTTATTGGAGACTATTTAAAACATTTTCGCGATTTTCCAGTGTCTCTAAATATAATATATTAACATAACGTCTTTATTAATAATGTGGCGAAGTTAAAGCATTTTACCCTTTCTTTCACATAACCTCTTAAATTGCACACTGTTTTGAATATTATTAAACATTAAGTGCTTACAACTAATAACGAGTAGAATTTTTGGTTTAGTAATTTTTAAAATTTAAGTGTAAGATGTTTTGCCATCAACCAATTACCACCGACAATTTTCGCGATATACCACTATCTCTATTCGTGATGCCTATTCTGACGTTGGTGTAGGTATGTGCGTGAATCGTAGCCATAAATTAAACTGCTTCAGGCATCTACGGTGAAAATTATGCTCTCGTTTAACACGGGAGCTAGGACTTTCTTATAATATGTTCACTGTGATGGCCAGCCCTCAGGTACAAACTCCCAATCAGCTATTTATTTCCACCCGCCCAGAGGTGGCGCGCTAAGGGATCGTGTTCTACCCTAAGCAAATGGCGACTGCAGCGCAAAGTGGCTAGGGCACAGACGACCATCCGCGGGCGAAGATGTACGTTAATAATTAAGTGCGCCTCCCTGCAGCTAGGTCTTGCGGCAGGGGCTGCGCTAATGGCACGGCACGACACTGCTTGCAAACTTGCCTGAATTTACCCCAGTATTTCTTCCTTTCTTGGGAAACACGCCATTAAAATAGCCGTTCAAGGCCTTTCTGTTTACTTTCTCCCAGCAGAAAAGTGTTTCTAGGCATTTCGGCAGGCAAAGAGGAAACATTTTAAAAAATGCCATTCTAACGTAACTTATATAATTTACGTTAAGCAAGCAGTTTTAAAAATGAAAACTTTTTTTTTAATAATAGCAAATTCCTGATATTGTCACAGAAAATACTCCAGTTTAAGGTTCTGCATCAGTCACCATATTGAATTATTTTATTTTTCGCTCTTATTAAATTCTGAGAAGGAAAGTGAGGAATTTGCTTACATAATATCTACTATATTTACCTTGCGCTACAATAACAGCATCACAGTTAAACTTTTAACGCATAATTAAGCCCCAATCAATACCGCAATTTTTTTACATTCTTAAATGTGCGTTAGAAGTTCAACTGCCAAGAATAAATATGTAATATTTTTACTAATAAGCACATATTAGGGAACCAACTTTTAAAATAAGCATATTGGCCATTTTTCGTTAGATGCCCGTCGCAGATTCCGTAAACTAAAATTATGCAAGGCACTGACATAAAACAGGGCTAATAATGTCCGTGAATAATTTTTAGTGTCCCGCAAACCTTCTCGCACCAAGCCCACCTGAAGAAATAAATGTTATCAATTACAGCCTCTAACTGATCGAAAGCATGGAAACGCTTTATACGCGAAGTTATTTTTACTGCCCCTTCCTATTATTATACTTTTGGTTAAAATACAAGTAAACATTGGATGAATGCCTTCATCACCTTACATTAGGGACAGGAAAATTTCACGAATTCAATGACCTGCAGGCTATAATCCATTATAGCATGAATACTCAAGCCTCGACTATTTGTCCACTAGCTGCTACTCAGTGGAATAACAGACAAAGAACTATAATATACGGAGTTTGAGCATACGTAGTATAATGGGTTCTATCATACTGGCCATTGAATTCGTGAAATTTTCCAGTCCCTACCTAACATATTATTAATTTTAGTTTAGTAAATTAAAGAATGAATTTAATGCCAGTAAAAAAGTACTTTAAAACCAATTAGCAACATTAAAACACGTCACTTCAGCGGGATTTAAAGGCTTGACATACACGTGAATGTTCTTGCCCTGTCATAGTAACAGGTTGGGACCAGTCAAGGAGTATGTAAGGGTTTATAAGAGATGGCACTACCAGGTTAACCAGCCTTCCTTATTTACGGCCCGATCTCGTGGTCGTAAACGACTGTGTGTTACCAACCACGCAACACAAAACGTACATATTCCGTCGAGGGAAATTTTGTGTAAGTATCAACAGTGATGCATGGCATAGTCGTGATAAACTTTTTAAAGATTTAATTAGCCTATAATGTTGTTAGATGAGTGTTTTGTAATAATGTATTTTATTTTTATTTCAAGTGGCGAGGTTCTTGATATGGTTCAATTGTGTGCACTTATAATCTGTAACTTTAAGGTTATATACGAGTAAATCTGATATTTTGATTCAAGTACTGGTCATAAATAGTACGTAATATTTAGGTACATTCGAAGTCAGTTATTATTATTCAAACAACTGGCAGCGTGTGGGACACAACACACTACCACTCTACTAGGTTAACATCAGTCGTAAAAACATTTTAATGCAAAACGAAACACCGGTCATGCAGGCCCATATAACTGGTACAATAAAAGCCTACACCTATTTAAAATAAAATGCATCTGGAACTTTACAACTAAAAGGTCTAATTAAACCATTTTGTACGATAAATGTTGAAGTGTAACCACGCGGCGAGCATGCACACGAGTGATAATAGTAACGGAAAATGGCGGCGTATCCTTACATGATCCTCGGATGTACCACTACAAAAAAATTTTCAAGACTCTCAATATACATCAACATTCTTTAAACAGGTTTTACAACAGAACAAAAGAGTTAATCCGTATAGATTCCGACATTAACACTGTAATATTTGGTAACTGCCTACAAATATTATTTCTGTTAATATTACAATACCGTGCAGTGATGTTTGTATATTGGTACACATGCCATCGTTTATCCAGTGTCACCCCCCTGGGGCCAGTCTGCTCCTCTTTGATATGACCCCCCCCCACCCTCAGGGAGGAATTCACATCTTGCCCCTCTACAGCTCTCATTGGTGCTGTTGTGAGAGCGAACGTGACAAGTGACGACAGGATACTCAGTAACACAAAGGAGAAAGAAAGTAGGTCCTGCTGGAACTGAAAGAGAGGAAGTGAGGTTATGGAGCCTCACGGCACACTCAGGGTCTTCCGTAGTTCGCCACGAAAGTCTGATTTACAGCCGCCGGAGGTAGTCGCCAGTCACGTGTTATTTATTCCAAGTTTTCTCTCCCTGCTAGGAGTGGTGAATATTTCTACAAGAAGAACAAAGAAACATATACATCCTTCCAGTTTCTTTTCTATTATCTCGGCTCTTGTACGCTCCTCGCCGAACACAGGTACGGTTCTATTGATGTTGGCCGTCTGGCAAGTACTTTAGATGCTGCATTGTTTTGGTGTGCATGTTTTCTCCGCAAAACTATTCCGCGTCAGCATAACATTTTTATTTATTTATCGAATTACAGTAGCGCATCAGAGCGATTGGAATTTCAAGAAAAGTTAACACTAAGCAAATTTTTGAGGTTCACAAGTAAACGTTCAAATTTGAAATCCAGTGAATAGTAGTCTGTGTAGATTCATGAAAATATTTCAGGATTCCAGAATAGACAAATAGTCTGCAGCCCTTCATAATAGGCGTATTTTAGCGGTCGAATTGTTCACAAGCTGTTATCAAGCGTTTGCGGAAACTGTTTGCATTTATAAGAGATCGCTGAAATGCAACATTTCAGTGAATATAAATGGCTACCAACATGGAGTTACGAAATTATGTATTTGCTAATGCCTTGTCAGGAATAGAATTGCACTGTATAAAGGAAAACCATTTTATGTACAACATAGTAAATTGTAGAAATAAATTAAATTATGCAACTGTATAAAATGAAATATAAAAAATGCAAAGTTTTCTTTCAACACAACTTAAATCTCGTCTGCATTGCGCATCAATACAGTTTGTTTTTAAATCAGATTAATTCGAGATAAAACAGGAAAAACATCCTGTGAACAAACCCTGTAACCGTCCTTTTTTCCTCGGTTGCCAGAAACGTGCAAACATCCTCAGCCTGTTTGCAGAATGTTCGCAAACGCCACAGTAAACAGGAGCGCTAAAATGCTCTGTTCACAGGTACCGCTACCAATTCAACCGCTAAAATACGCCTAGTGAGTTGAATGGTCTACTTTTCAGACCCGCAGTCACACTTGCATAAAGCTGAAATCACACGACACAATAAACACGCAATTTCATTGCAATCTGCTAAAATTGCGTTGCATGTCGGACACAAAATTCTCGGAATATCACATGCAATGCAAGCGACGACGCGATTTGTGAGCATAGAACAAGCTCTATATTTCTGTGCATTGCCTTGCAATTTTCATGCAACAAGAAATGTGATTGGCCATTTCAAGTAGAGTTTTCGCGGACTTTACTGCACACGTAAACAAAAATATTGGAGTGGACATGTAAGAGTGTGTTTCGGTTATTGGAGGAATATACTCACTGATATGGTTTTAAAATAAGTCCAATTTAATACGGTAGGCCTAGCAACAAACTATAGTTTGGCGGGAAAGGAAAGAATTGCGTGTGTATTGTATTGTGAATTGCGCCATGTAGAAAGTGGATATGGAGCGAATGAGAGAGATTTCATTGCAATTATTGCGCAGCTGATAGCATACAATGAGCTGCGCAATCTGTAAATTGCGTCGTGTGATTCCAGCTTTAAGGAACTTTACCCCTTTTATATAGACTGCCTGCGCAGATGTCTTGTTTTCATATCGTGTTTAGTGTCAAACATGCCCCAAACATTACGCAGTAATTCCATGCCAAGTGGTCTCTTGGTAGGATCAATACAGTTTCCATATTACTCAGGGACGTTTTCCTTTCATATATTCGACCACATATTTATATTATTAAAATGGTTTAATTGTAGGGATTCCGCTGTTAGTATTTTAAGATAATATATTGAAAATACACTGACAAGTGCGGTGTTTCAACGGAAAAACATCACACGCACATTAGAAACGTTGTTTCTAACTACAATATGCCTAAAAAATTACAATTTCCATTATAACTTTAGGTTTACTAACAACACAAGTAGACGGGATATTTTCGTAAGGGATGATGAAAAAAAAAACTATTTGATTTTTAGGGAGCTTTGAGCAACATCGCATCAACATTGTGGCCTGTTACAGACGATTACGCTTATAAATAAGGACAGAAACTGGGAGAGGAGTCGGCCATGGCCTTCATCAAATAACCATCTCAGCGTTCGCCAGGAAACTATAAAAAACCTAAGTCAGGATGGCGGAAACCGGGATCGAACTCGGATACTCTTGGATTCCAGTCCAATATGATAAACAAAATAAGCAAAATTAGATAAGAACAGGAGGCCAGGTCTGTCCCAAAAAATGTAAGCAGAAAGTATGGGAAAACCATATTAATTGTATCATGTGCTGTTTTTCTTAAGGCCATGGTCTTGCTAATGACTCAAATATTTTTTAAACAGATGCTCTGAAAAAGTTTGAGACTTTTTACAGTCGTACGATACACAATTTTGCCAGAGCTTCTTTTTAAATAATGTACCATTGGTAGCAAAAAAAAAATATTTTGCTTTAATTTGGCTTATTTTGACGACATATGTAATAATTCAGGGGCGAAAATCTAAAAATCCGTTTGGTGTATTGCAACAGAAAAATTCTGATACAAACTGTAAGAATTAATTTTTTATTTATGTATGAATTTGCGTTAAAAAAAATTCCGAAACCACTGCAAAACTAAAGAGCGTGGTCTTAAGGGCGCCGCCTACCACGAGCTTCAAATGCGTTGCAGTATGTTTGTAAACACGTTATTTTACGAAACTTTCTACATATACCTATTGTGCGAGTGTACGAAAAGAAAGCATTCTTCGGACAAGGACGGAATGTCACAGTTAAGACCCTGTGGTCATTTAAAATACTGTGTCTAAGACCTCCAACGTAGCTAAAGCGGGCTTTTCAAACTGCCGCACTTCAAAATGTACGAACCGGATGTATGTAAGAAACTCGGAAAGAAACATTCACTGAACTTTGCTACAGACAGTCCAACAAAAGTATTATATGGTCACGGCTTTGAGTCTCATGGTAAAAATGGTTTGGTGGAAGTCTTTACTCGTTGTGAAGATGTGGCATTTGATGCGCGCTCCAAGGTTGCCCTTAGTTCCGTCACTCCTGAGCCTCCGATGTGCATAATAGTGTTTTGGCAAAAGGTCGTGAGCCACATTGTAGTGTTTTAATACAATAATTTTTTCTTTAATAATTAATTACTGAAAATTTTTATAAAATGTATACGTCATATCTTATGTGGTTGTGCAAATGAACTACTTGCCCGAGACATTAATAGAATAGTTCATTTAAGCTTGAAAATATCTTATTTAAATTAATTCATATGTGGGTTACTACCTTCTGCCAAAACACCATTAAAATACAGAATGACTAGAACAACACCGACAGAAGATAACTGTGGAAGTATTATTGTATTTTATTTCAAACCATTTCTTCGCAAATGGTTTGCCAAGAATAATTTTATAACACATGCCTTACAAGTAAATTGGAGAAAATATTTCCTAACACTCGTCAAGGGTATGTGTGAAGCTAATATTTTATCTTACAACCATAATATCTAACAATCATGCCTACAGATTCTTTTCCCATTGTGTACCAGATTTGCTTGTAGAGTACCAGACTATTGCTGTGCTGTATGCGATAATTTAGTTTTGTCAATCCACGCCATCTGGTATCGGAGCAGGGAGGAGGGTGTGTCTGGCCCGGCGCCAGAACTGAAGGAGTAGTTGTTCCACAGTGCCGCCGTCGAGACAATCCCGGATGTCATAAAATCCTTAGTAGGGTGAGAAATGCATGTTCCTTCAAGGGAGGAAGGTAATATGAGGGTTTGGAGGGGGGATAGTAGTGGTGTTTATGAGCGCAAAGCAGAACACGTTTACAACTTTATCACTCTGTCGTTTTACGACGGCCAATACTAGCCTTGTCCGTGTGGGCCGTTACCACCATTCTCACGCTGCAAGTGCGTGTATTGTGGTAGGTTAAGTACGCACGTGACAAGGACACCGCAGTACGAGCAATGTCTGCCTGTGATCATGCTGCCTCTGAAACGAATACATCTAGGTATAGCCTGTCCAGGGTAAACTTTCTAATATAGTCTTGCGAACGATAATGAACCAAAAATATATTTGAATGTCGCCTCAGGTTTTTTATTATTTTTTTTCTACGGCAAACTCTATGCTAAGCTTAACTTACGTTATTTAACGTTGCTATGTTCAGAGCAAAAAAAAAATATGAAAGATACAAACCAATATTTTGGCAGTAAAAATAGCCAAGTTTTTACTGCCGTGGATAGCCTATACCAAGGCTTATAGTGGGGTAAGTTCATGGTTTTATATTTGCAAAAAAATAGTGTTGCTATTGTACTTCGGAGTAAATTTTCCTCTTACAAAAAATTTAGCTCGGCTAGTTTTCCCGTAGTGGCATCACGAAGTCAAAATTTGAATGTTTTTTTTCTACTTCATGCAAACTGCCAAGACCAATACACGCAATGAAATGTAACAATTCACATTTAAACCATATATCACGTACTACGGCTAGAATGATACAAAAACCCGTTCAAACATTTTCGTATTTAAATAAAATTGTTAGAAATAGCAAAAAAATTCCAAATTAAAAATAATACAAGTATAAAATTATGGCTTTTCTCAACTTGAACACACTTAAGAGGTGCTCATAGATACCTGTTGTGCTGCGGGGTAAGGGGTTAGTAGTCAGTGATGTTTTATAAACTATGTCTTGTCCTTTATGCTTTCTTATATCACTGAACCGATTGCGGTTGATATTTGGTGATTTGTTATAGGTGCACCCGCGAAGGTTTCTGCAAAACCAAGTATAAACTGTGGGTGATGGGGGAAGGGGGGCAAAAATATAAATAGGGACAGAGCGGGGCACCCTAAGAACATTAGTGAAAAAATAGGAAAAGGGGCATTACAGTGAATGCTGGGACAGCTAGTAAACAATAAATAGTAAAAGAAAACACGCTTCAGAAATGGGGCATGCACATTGCGAATAGACTAAACTTCCCGGTCTTCTGACGTAGCTTAAAAGTAGTTATTGTCACATAACCGCGGAGTTATATAATGTTTATTTTGCGTGCTTACATAAAACATGTTATCTAAATATATACTCCAGCGTTTACAGTAGATAGACTAATGTGACTAAGTAAATACGAATTCCGCTATTTTAATATTTGATGCCTGTTATTGGTCTGCAGGCAGCTACGCTGTGTCAGACGTATGTCATACAATCATACATTATGTTGGCACAAAAAAAATTCCGCTATACCCTCATCTCTAGTAATTGTACATAAAATTAAATACAATAAGTCCTCGCGTTACATCGTTTCGGAATAACGCGTGGCAGAGTTAACATTCTTATGTTTAAAAATGCTTGTCTATAGGCTCTGGGCGGGGCTTGTCTGACTCAGTTTGAGTCATTTCAATTTGCGTCGCTGTTTTCAGAAATCTAACCTCGACGTGAATCGAGGACTTAACAGTATATGTCAAAGTAAAAAAACAGTTACACCGTAAAGAGTTAATTTTGTTAAACTAAAAAACTAACGCTTTGTAAGTGTAAATAGGTAGGCCTATATGTAGGCTACATGGCGTACGAACGGCATTTTCTACCAGAGACCGTTAATCTTATTCCCACTGTGTTTATCTATGAGAAAATAGGCTACACAGTTGATACAATATTTCTACTATTTTAAAAATGCAACGTGTTTGTTATAAACTTGATTTAGAGGTCCCTCAAAATTCCCCAAACCGACTTTTTTTTATTTCTCTAACAACGAAAATATCACCTGGGTTCGTAAAACACAAATCTAGAATGAGTGAGAAAGATTTTGTTCCGCGCTTAACATCGAAGTCCGTAACGTTGGTGAAGATTGACATGAGCTGAGTATGGAACAGCATCGTAATGAAGGGGCGGGGAAAATACGGGAGATCCCCGAGAAAACACGCCGACCAACGGCATCGTCCGGCACGATTCCCACGTGCGAACCCGGATCACCTTGGTGGGAGGTGAATGACCTGACTATTCGGCCACCGCTGCCACCACAACTCTAGAAGCATGCATTGGACTTAACTACAAACTTTCGACCAGAAAATTCCAGAGCAGCCACTTGAGTCCCTTATTAATAAGGCTAACCGAAAAAAAAACCAATGCACGACTTTTTGACACTCCGCGTATAGAAGCGAAGGCGGTTACTATATCGAGTATGGCAGTGTGGACATTATTGCTCTACTGCTTCCGTGCATCAAGCGTGTAAAACAATATTTCGATCTGTAGTTGTCTAAGTCTGCTTGAATATTATTTTATATTTAAAGTTTCATTATATATGTATATATACCACACACACATCGATGTGTGCATGTAGGTTCCCTATGAACTCCAAAACGGCTGGAGCGATTTTGATTAAATTTTCACGCTATCTACAGATTAGCCCAACGGGTGATCCTGTAAAATTTGGAAGCGACCAGATCAACAGAAATGTTCTTGCGTTTTTACCAGTTTGGTGTCACATTTTCCCTAGAAATTAATTAATAATTATAAATAATAATTATTAATTAATTATGACCGAGACTTGGAAGTGTGCAGCATTTCAGTAGATTTCAATTCTTAGCTATAGATAATTAGTACTGCCCGGGTTGCTAGTATAAAATTTGAAATGTAGGCTATATACTTTCACCATTTACTCTGCTAATTGCCAATGAACATTTGAGTGTCGATCCTAACCTAACTGTATCAGCTTTCTTTCCTGAACCAGTTCAGTGAACTATTTTACATAATTATTAGTCTTTTTTTCATGTACCGATTAATTGGCGGACTAAACTGTTCGCACGACTTCCATTAAAATTTTTTTTCGCAGATAATACTAAACTGGATTTAAACCGTTGAGTTATATTATAATGGTTTCCTTTCTCTACAGTTTCTCCGGTCCCGCATTCTCTTATTGTTTTTTTATCGGAAATGACATAGAATACGATGAAAGCGGCCTATGTTAGTTGGGAACGCGCGCAGCATAAAAAACAGTTGTCTTACAGGTCAACAATCAATACCTAGTGGTTAGACCGTTCGTCTCCCAACATTGCGAGAACTGGGGACTCGCTAAATAATACAGAAAGATTCAAAAGTTTCAATCCGTTGCTATGAAACTGATGTGTCGTTGTTTGCACAGGTGATATGAACCGCGCCGATACAATGGAAATTATCATATTAAACTCTAGTACACATCATGATGTATTTTGTTCTACTGCAGTACGCTATGTGTTTAGTTGACAATGGATCGGGACATTTGAATCGAACCGCTCTGTAAGTGTGTGTGTGTGTGTGTGTATGTATATATATATATATATATATATATATATATATATATATATATATATATATATATAATTAGCACACCACGCGAATCCCGCCTGGACTAAATTGGAGACGACAATATTAGTGGCAAAATGTTGTACGATATTTTTCGCGTACGTCACAACACAGCACGCCGAAGACACCCGAAGTATGTAGACTAGGATTCCCCCCTCTCTAATACCGTGAGAACACACATAATGAATAGAGATGATGGTTTATCGCGGGAAAACTTGACTATTTGCTAGGCTTCATCATACGTTCAACTTATCAAAAGATTACTGGCTTTTCCTTGTACGTGGAGCTACTGCCCTATTTGACTAAGCCAATAAGAATGCCGCTATTTTAATATTTAATGCATGTTATTGGTCTGCAGACAGCTACGTTGTGTCAGTGTTTTCAAGGCTATGTTGACACAAAACATTTTCGCGATATACCATCATCTCTAATAATGAATAATGGAGAGAAACGTTTCACAATTGGTATGTTCATAATATAGTTTTCGTTATTACACTCTACTTTTCGACGTACTAAATAAAATTAACTTTTTTGCTAATGACAAGCGTTAATAGGCCCTATAGATGCATAATTCCATTTCGTTTTTATTTCATCGTAACATTTATTTTACGTTGTATAAGTTGCCCGTTCGAGGTAGGTAGGTTCGGCAAACTTCGATTAAGAATTCGTCCACCTCCCCCCTATTCCTTTTCCATATTACAGTTATGACGGCCTGCACACAACTCTTGCAGTCACTCAAATATTACTTGGAAAGTGAAACGTTGTGTAAAATATATAATTATTATAATTGTTCAATGTAAAAGATAACATCACTTTCACATTAAAGCCAGCATTTCAATTTTGAATAAGGTGCATGAAATTTTAAATCGCTGTTAACATTTATAAATTTTAGAATTGAACATTCCAAACAAATTCCACACGACTATTGATTCCACGCTAAATTCCACAAGCCTGTCGAAATCCCCCACGTTTTGTGGAATTCCGTACATTTAGGCAACACCGGAGCGAAAGCCGCTGGAAGACGGGGGCCGGTTGTTTTCGATCGCCGGAACGTCACTTCCCGCGTGGGCGGAGGGTTGAATGGTTGGGTGAAAGGACGAAGGTTTCTAAGGGGGAGGGGCAGGAAGCCGAAGACAACAATGACGCTGGGGTGATCCATCAAAGGCCGGGCTCTCTTCGTGCAGCTCGAGGCTCCGGGGGGCTGAGATAACAGGTGATAGCTGGGCTGAATGTGAGCTGGTGTTTACCGCCACGCCCCTCTAGTAGTCCGGCAACATACAACGCGTAGATAGTCGCGTATCTACCCCTGCGGCTAGGCGCGTGAGTGCGTACATTGCGTGCCTGCCGCGGGCCAGACAACACCCTGCTCTGGCTGATGTGGCGGGACCTGTAATTGGCGCCCGGGCTTCCATCACAAAAAAAAAAAAAAAAACACTATACTTCCTTAGAAATAGACGCTACTGATGTACCACAGAATATTTAGGAGAACAGAAGACAAATAACTGGTATAGGACAGTAAACTCAGTCACACACGCCAGCAAAATGGCGGAAACGCCTACCGCCAATCAGCGTAAGGTGGCTGCCCTGCTAGTCGGCAGCCGGGCCAATAGGAAACCTGCCGTAACATGCAGGTACGTAAATTTCGCGGATTCATCTGGCAGTAGCCTAGACTTGTCAGTCCTGTACACGCACTGAACACAGTCGATTATTCATTGGTTTACAACCTTACAAGCGAGTATCATGCAATAGCTCTAGGAATTATTTCCTTATTTACCATTGGCCTGCAGTGGTCAAATGCGTTTCGTGACAGCCGCCAGCTAATCACACGCGTGATTATGAAGTATACATGTTGGCGTTCAACTTGACCTGGAATGTATCTGCGAAATTGACGTACCTCTGTGCAGGAACCAAACGTACACGGGGCTGGTATCAACAGCCTCAGTCAGCCAATAAGCGCCGAACATATTCCGTATCAATAGAGCCCGGTAATTTTCGCGAAAAGAATTTTGCAGCACTTTGTTTCAGTGCCTTACGTGCGCACCTGCATCTCTGCTTTGTGATCAGTGATTGGATGCTGTAACAGACAATGTCTGGAGGTAAAACCCGCAAATCACAGACGTGATGTGTCACAGTTATCCGTGTACTGATTGGCTCAGTCAAATGTGTAACGACTCTGCACAAAAACACTCTTGTCAATAGCCATGAAGTTGAACTGCAGGTGTGCACGTAAGACACTGAAACAAAGTGAGGCAAAAATCTTTTCGCGAAAACTACCGGGCCCTACGTATCAAATGTACCGCCACGTCATTTCACGTCTGTGTTACTATTTTATCTGTGGCTCACTCTAAAAAATAGTTTGTAAATTTGCCACACGTGCGTACAGGAGCGCTAAGAAAGTAGGTATGGTAGAATAGTTTCTCAGACATCCATGGTAGCACTTCTAAACCTTTTTATAAAACAGTCAAATGTATACGGAAGATACCAGACTTGTATTGTAACAAGTGTAAAAGTTTGCATATTTACAAGATGGAAGTATGGTAACTGTCCCATACTGCGTCTGGGATAATAACTTCCTAAACATTTTAGGAAGTTTTTTTTACAATTGCACGGCGGCACTCCAGGGTTATACATACACGGCGGTTTTTAGACAGGTTTCGGAGATAGACCACTGTTGTACTACGAATAAACATCGTATGAGTTGGAAATCCGAGGGCCAGGGTATTTAACACAGTATGTAGACTTATTACAGGGCGTCCGTAGGCCAGTGACGTAGCCAGGATATGTGTAAACAGGTAGGGGATAAACAGGGCCTATATTTATGCACTTAGGCGCCCTAGGCCCGTGAATCCTTCAGTACCACCGCAGAGTCTCTTTTATATCCTTTCTTACCAGCTCGCGCCCTTGATAACACACCGCATTAAAAATTACTCTACTCTGTCCTCTCGCCATGCATAAAAACAAAAAAATAATAATGGACATTATGATTATTTTCGTTACATCTAATGCAGTTACTTGGCAATTATTGTTAACGAGGACGTTTTCTTTTATTAAATACATACACAAGTGCCGCCATTAAAATTTTTACTGATCGCCATTTGGCACTTAAAAAAATCATCGATGGGAAATTCTTGACAATTTCTCCGGGCTAAAAGTGCGCCCCTAGCTAAGCTGAGTCCTAAGCCTGGGACTAGTGCTAAATTCGGCTAAATCCGGGGATAATAAATATCCTGAGAATAACATAATATAACGAACACCGACGACTCCTTCAAAGCGTGGAGTCAAGGGGTACTTAACAATACGGGTCATTTGTATTATTTTTCTCATTCTTGTTTGTTGAATAACTAGTCGATAATGTATGCTGTAAGCTGCAAGTATGTTCCAGGATTTAGATTTGTTTTCATTAAAGTTTTGTCACAGTTGTCAAATTGTTTTATTTCAACAACGTCAATATATGTACTTAGTTACTATTTTGAATTGTTTATAATTAAAGTTCAACTGATATTTATTGCTACCCTTGTGCATTAGATATTTGTTTGAAGTTTGGTTAAGCGTAAGAGAAGGCATTTTAGCCTTAACTTCGCTAAAAAAAATGAAAGACGAAATAAATGAAATGAAATTAGGTATTAAGAGTGCAAAATAGTGCTATTTTATCAGATTTCGTAACAAAACATTGAATAGTATACTAAGAAAAATATTTTTATTTTTTTTATTAATCTTCTTCAGAAATAGTTACGAGTGGCAAAGGGAGGGGTGGGTTATGACCCGTTTTTCCTCCCCCTCCCTTTGCAACTCATTGGCTACGCCATTGTCGTAGGCATCTGCTTGGCCGGAAGATTGGCATGGAATGAGGCCGTACATCGGAATGAAAAGAGCGGTGGAAACGAGAGATCCCTGAGAAAAGCCACCGACAAGGGACATCGTCCGGCACACGATTCCCACAAACGAGAATCCGGGAACCAACCCTCTCTTCCAGATAATGTATCGGGTTCACGAACATTATTGTAGCGTGCCACGTTTATTATTTCCTATGCGAAGTCGCTAAACTTAATACAAATATGTTTATCTAGGAAAATAACATACTCTCGATACTATGCCTGTATTATTTAAAATTGCGGTATACTCCTCAAAATGGCTAAGAACGGTTATTTTAGACTGCTGTGAAAACGCACATTTTAAAATATTTCTAAACAAAAAATACAAAACTAATTAATGTGATTGTATACATGTCTTATATTTCGGTGACAATGTTCTTCAGTGTGAATTTTTTTTTATTTCGGTAAGTTGGTTGTTTTTCACACATATAAAATAAAACATATATCAAAACCATTTACATTTTCGGTGAACTCCTTCCCTTCCTAAATCAAATTTCTACTGTTTTTCCGATACTTATTTTCAATCATAAACGACAGCAGATATAAAAAATCAGTTTGGCAGTTTTGTTTAAAGTAGTTTTCACCACCTTTACTAATTATTTTCACAACAGTATATAGGCCTACTACAGTTTTATCTAATTATGTAAGTAACGAAGCGTTTCCTATTGACTATTAAACGTAATCGTATAACGTACTGACTTGGGAAATTAGCTACCAATGAAAAAAACATTTAAACTAAACTGCCACACGGATTTTTAATATTTGCCCTCGTTTAAGCTGTAAAGAATGGTTATCACAAAAATATTAGAAATTTGTAAGAATGGCAGGTAATACACAGGTTTCTGAATTTCAATAGATGTTGTGGATCTTGCAGTTCACCGTATTCACAAATCTCGCCTTCATTAACGAACTACCAACCCTTGAGATTCACCTTTCAACGCGACACTCCAGTTCTTAGTCTGTTTAGCGTGTAGTGACAAACCTGACCAGGGAACTCTTACGTTATCCCACTATTCTTCATGTAACAAGTCTTGCCACAACTTCCCTGGTGGTGGAAAGATTTTCCTTTAGGTCTACACTTAACTTTTCCCACAGTACGCACGATCTTTTGTGATTTCAAAATGATAAGAATAACCTAAAGTACAGCTGAAAACATTCATTGAAATGACCCAGATATTTGTAAGACAACATAAAAAACTAAAAACAAGTAATCATAGGTAGAAGTTTGCCAACTATGTGGTAATTCCTTGCACCTGAAACAAGTGTGATATTTTACTTTCGGAGATTGTAGGTTGTAGTTAAGAAAAAAAGAAGTACGAAACGTTTTATCTAAAGTCGACATTTTCAAATTTTTCTTTCTTATTTCGTAAAACCTACACATTTATATTTGTATTTCATTATTTCCCATGTCGTCTTCACGTAAATTATATCAATGGACATCTCATACAGAGATGATGGTTAGAGATGGTAATATATCGCGAAAATTTTTTGCGCAAACATAGCCTTGAAAACACTGACACGATGTAGCTACTTCCAGACCAATAACATACATCGAATATTACAAATGCGGGATACTTATTGGCTCAGTCAAATAGGGCAACACCACCACGTACAAGCGAAAGTTAGTCACCTTTGCATACGTTAAGCGTACGTTGAAGCCTAGCAAATAGTCAAGATTTCAATACAAGTTCAGCTTATCAGATTATTACTTACTTTCTCTTGTGCTAATTGCTTTTGCCCTATTTGACTGAGCCTATAAGAATACCGCTATTGTAATATTTGATGCCTGTTGATGGCCTGCTGACAGCTACATTGTGTCAGACGTGCATCACCCAGTCATGGCGTGTTGTAAGAAACCATGGCGTCTTCAAGGGTATGTTGCCACGAAAAAATTTCGCGATATACCATCATCTCTGCTCATACCATCCTCCAAAATATCTACTCACGTTTGAGGGAGCATCTATACCAGGCATTCTCAATAGGCGACCCGTGGGTCAGATGCGGCCCGCATAGAGATTTCTACTGGTCCGCAATAAAAATGTCAGAAAACAGCGAAAATGTTTTGTTATAATAAATTTAAAGAATATTTCATAATAGTTATAATTAGGTCAATGTAATATCTGCGTATGACAATGATTTATGTTAGACTAGCATTAAGTTCAATTAAATAATTCCGCACAATGCCTATAATTATTGACTGCATTTTTTTTTAATTTTGGCTCCGAGTGTTTTTGGTAGTTATAAAATTGAAACAAGTGGCCCGAAGGTACATTTAATTGAGAAGACCTGTGTTAGGTGGCATTAGGTTAGAATAGGTTAGGTTGGGCTAGGTTAGGTTAGGTTGGGTAAGGTTGGGTTAGGTTAGGTTGCGTTAGGTTAGGTTGCGTTAGGTTAGGTTGCGTTAGGTTAGGTTGCGTTAGGTTAGGTTGCGTTAGGTTAGGTTGCGTTAGGTTAGGTTGCGTTAGGTTAGGTTGCGTTAGGTTAGGTTGCGTTAGGTTAGGTTGGGTTAGGTTAGGTTGGGTTGGGTTAGGTTGGGTTAGGTTAGGTTGGGTTGGGTTAGGTT